>NW_026472830.1:0-27764 GCF_026875155.1 Cherax quadricarinatus
TGAATGCGAGGGTTTTGGCAAGGGGCGTGGAGTTAAAAGATAAAGAATCCCCAAACAAAGTGGGAGTTGTCACAGTTCTCTTTGTGATGAAAACTGTGCTCTTGGGGATTCTAAGGAAAAGTTGCAGAGATTGGGGATAATTTGGTGGGGTGTGCAAAAGAAAAAAAATTAAAGGTGATACGGAAAGGTAAGTTAGAGGATAACAAAAAGATTAGGTGATGAAAGATTGGAATCAATTGAGGGAGAGAGTTTTGGAGGAGGTGATGTATCAGATATTTGGTGGGACGTGTCAGCGGATGGGTCTATGAAAGATGAAGTGAATCATAGAATTGATGAGGGGAAAAGGGTGAGTGGTTGCACTTAGGAGTCTGTGGAGAACAAAGAACTTTGTCCTTGGAGGCAAAGAGGGGGCAATGTATGAGAGTATAGTTTACCAACGCTCTTATATGGGTGTGAAGCATGGGTGATGGAATGTTGCGCGAGGAGAAGGCTGGGAGGCAGTGGAGAATGTCATGTCCTGAGGGCTCAATGTGTGGTGTGAATATAATGCAGAGAATTCGTAGTTTGGAAGTTAGGGGAGGTGCGGGATACCAAAACTGTTTTCAGAGGGCTGAGGAAGGGTTGTTGAGGTTGGTTTCGGACCATGTAGAGAGAATGGAGCGAAACAGAATGACTTTCAAGAGTGTATCAGTCTGTAGTGGAATGGACGGAAGGCGGGGTAGGGGTCGGCTAGGAAAGGTTGGAGGGAGGGGGTTAAAGGAGGTTTGGTGTGTGCGAGGGGCTTGACTTACAGCAGGCAGCGTGAGCGTGTTTGATTAGGAGTGAATGGAGACAAATGGTTTTTATTAAATACTTGACGTGCATGTTGGCAGATGTGAGCAAAGTAACATTTATGAAGGGGTTCAGGGAAACCGGCGGCCGGACTTGAGTCCTGGAGATGGGAAGTACAGTGCCATGCACTCTGAAGGAGGGGTGTTAATTAATGTTGCAGTTTAAAAACTGTAATAGTGTAAAGCACCTTCTGGCAAGACGTGATGGAAGAGAATGATGGTGAAGTTTTTCTTTTGTCGGGCCACCCTGCCTTGGTGGGAATCGGCCAGTGGATAATAAAAAATAATAAAAAAAATATATATGTAAATATATATATATATTATATATATATATATATATATATTATTATATATATATATATTATATATATATATATATATATATAATATATATTTATAATATATATATATATATATATATATATTTATATTATATATATATATATATATATATATATATAGATTATCACACTGGCCGATTCCACCAAGCAGGGTGGCCCTGAAAAAAAGAATAAATGAGTTCTCTCCCTGTCATACGCTTTTCCAAATCCATAAATGCAACAAAAAGACCTCCTTTTAGCTTATCTAAATACTGTTCACTTATAAGTTTCACTGATCTAACACCTGGTCCACACACCCCCTACTTTCCTAAGCCTCCTTGTTCATATCTTTCCTATTCTCCGTCTTACTCTTAATCTTTTCAATTATAACTCTACCATACACTTTACCAGGTACTACTCATCAGGACTTACCCCTATAATTTTTGCACTCTCTTTTTCCCTTTGCCTTTATACAAAAGGAACTAGGCATGCCTCTATGCCAATCCCTAGGTACCTACCCTCTTCCCATAGTATATTTATACATATATATAATATATAATATATTCCTATATTATATATCTATATATATAATATATTATATATATATATATATATATTGTTTCATAGCCGTACAGGAAAGTAAAGAACCTTCATTTTCCTTCCTGGTTGATACAAATTCAAACTCGATACGTCACGTGTATTCTCAGAAATTCTTAGACATGGTGGGAAGGACTTTTGGTGGGAAACTTTAATGTTAAAGCTGAAGACACGGATGTGGAATGTGCAGTGGGGAAAGTTTGGTGCATCTGTTATAAATGAGGCTGCGGAACCTTGGACTCATGTCTGGTGATACCTGAGTATTAAAGCAACAGTTTTTGCAAGAAGAAGAAAAGTAAAGGTGATATGTATAACAAAGTAAGCCTCTATGCTAGTCATTCACTGTAAGTACGTTGTGAAGGCTCGATCTTCCGTGTCGCTAATCACGTATACGTAAGTGTATTCACCTTGTGTGTATGGACTGCTTGTTATTAAAATTAAAAGTTAGAGGAGTATACTGATGAGTGTTAGAGGAATACCGGTGTACTGGTTTCAGTAGATAAACGAAAGTGATCTGTTAAAGAAAATGATGTTAGGTAAGTAAGAGAGTGATGATGTGTCTTATGTCGTGTTGTCATTGACTTGAGAGGGACATTGATCTTGAATGTCGTGTGACACTTGACTAGAGAGACAGTGATGTTGAATGTCATGTGTCACTGACTGGAGAGACAGTGAATATTGAATGGTGTTTGTAATGACTAGAAGAGACAGTTATGTTGAATGTCATGTGTCACTGGACTGGAGAGCAGTGGTATATGAATGTCGTTTGACACAGATAGAGAGAGAGGACAGTGATGTGATGTCGTGTGTCACTGACTAGAGAGACAGTGATGTTGAATGTCGTGTGTCACTGACAGGAGAGACAGTGATTGTTGAATGTCGTGTGAACACTGAACTAGAGAGACAGTGATGATTGAATGTCATGTGTCACGTGACTGGATGAGACAGTGATGTTGAATGTCGTGAGAACACTGGACTAGAGAGCAGTGTGTTGAATGTCATGTGTCATGACTGGAGAGACAGTGATATTGAATGTCGTGTGTCACTGACTAGAGAGACAGTGATGTTGAATGTCGTGTGATCACTGACTAGAGAGACAGTGATGTTGAATGTCGTGTGTCATTGAACTTGAGAGGGCCAGTGATGTTGAATGTCGTGTGTCACTGAGTGGAGAGAGAGACAGAGATGTTTTGAATGTCGTGTGTCACTCTGACTAGAGGAGACAGTGATGTAGAATGTCGTGTGTCACTGATGGAGAGACCAGTGTGTTGAATGTCGTGTGTCACTGACTGGAGAGACAGTGATGTTGAATGTCGTGTGTCACTGACTAAGAGAGACAGTGATGTTGAATGCGTGTTATCGTCACTGTCTAGGAGAGACAGTGGATGTTGAATGTCGTGTGTCACTGCTGGATGAGACAGTGATGTTGAATGTCGTGTGTCACTGACTAGAGAGACAGTTTGATGTTGAATGTCGTGTGACACTGGACTAGAGAGACAGTGATGTTGAATTGAATTTTCGTGTGTCATTGACTTGAGAGAGGGCAGTGATTTGTGAATGTCGGTGGTCATTGACTTGAGAGACAGTGATGTTGATGTCGTGTGTTCACTGACTGGAGGAGGACAGTGATGTTGAATGTCGTGTGTCATTATGACTTGAGAGACAGTGATGTTGAATGTCGTGTGTCACTGCTGGAGGAGACAGTGAAGTTTGGAATGTCATGTGTCATGACTTGAGAGAAAGTGTTGTTGAATGTCGTGTGTCACTGACTTGAGAGGGACATGATGTTGAATGTCGTGTGTCACTGACTGGAGAGTCAGTGTGTTGAATGTCGTGTGTCGTGACTTGAGAGACAGTGATGTTTGAATGCGTTTTGTCACGGACTGGGAGAGACGTGGATGATGAATGTCGTGTGACATGACTATGAGACACGTGATGTTGAATGTCGTGTGACACTGACTAGAGAGGACAGTGATGTTTTTGAATGTCGTGTGTCACTGACTAGGGAGACAGTGATGTTGAATGTCGAGTGACACTGACTAAGAGAGACAGGTGGATGAAGAATGCCGTGTGGCACTGACTAGGAGAGACAGTGATGTTTGAATGTCGTGTGTCACTGACTAGAGAGACAGTGTGTTGACTGTGTGTGACACTGACTAGAGAGACATGATGATGAATGTCGAGTGTCACTGACTAGAGAGACCAGTGATGATGAATGTGTGTTGTCACTGATAGAGGACACAGTGATGTGAATGTCGTGTGTGTCACTGACTGGAGAGACAGTGATGTGTATGTCGGGTGTGACATGACTAGAGAGGACAGTGATGTTTGAATGTCGTGTGTCACTGACTTGAGACACAGTGATGTTGATATCGTGTGTCACTGACTAGAGAGGACATTGATGTTGAATGTCGTGTGTCACTGAGGAGTAGACAGTGATGTGAATGTCGTGTGTCACTGTACTAGAGAGGACAGTGATGTTGAATGTCGTGTGACACTGATAGAGAGACAGTGTAGTTGAATGTCGTTTGTTGTCATGGACTTGAGAGACAGTGATGTTGATGTCGTGTGTCACTGACTAGAGAAGACAGTTGATGTTGAATGTCGTGTGTCACTGACTTGGGAGACAGTGATGTTGGAAAGTCATTTGTCACTTGACTTGAGGGACGGTGTTGTTGAATGTCGGTGTGTCACTGACGGAGGACAGTGATGTTGAATGTCAAGTGTCACTGACTGGAGAGACAGTGATGTTGAATGTCGTGTGTCACTGACTTGGAGACAGTCGTTGTTGAATGTCGTTTGTGTCACTGACTGAGAGACAGTTGATGTTGAATGTCGTGTGGTCACTGGACTGGAAGAGACAGTGATGTTGAATGGTCGTGTGTCACTGACTTGAGAGACAGTGTTGGTTGAATGTTCGTGTGTCACTGACTTTGGAGACAATGATGTTGAATGTGATTGTTGTCACGGACTGGAGAGACTGTGATGTTGAATGTCGTGTGTCACTGATTGAGAGCAGTGAGGTTGAATGTGTGTGTCACTGACTGGAGAGGACAGTGATGTTTGAATTGTGTGACACTGACTAGAGAGACAGTGATGTTGAATGTCCGTGTGACACTGACTAGAGAGACAGTGATTTGAAGTCGTGGGTCCACTGACTAGAGAGACAGTGGGATGATGATGTCGTTGTGACACTTGGACTAGGAGGATGACAGGATGATGAATGTCGTGTGTCACTGACTAGAGAGACAGTGATGATGAATGTCGTGTTGTCACTGAATAGAGACACAGTGATGTTTGAATGTGTGGTTGTCACTGACTGGGAGGACAGGTGATTGTTGATGTCGTGTGACACTGGACTAGAGAAGACAGCTGTGATGTTTGAATGTCGTGATGGACACTGACTAGGAGAGACAGTTGATGTTGAATGTCGTGTGTCCACTGACTAGAGCGACAGTGATGATGAATATCGTAGTGACATGACTTAGAGACACAGTGACTGTTGAATGTCGGTGTCCACTGGACTAGAGAGACAGTGATGTTGAATGTCGAGTGACACTGACTAGAGAGGACAGTGATGATGAATGTGTGTGTCACTGACTAGAGAGACAGTGATGTTGATGTCGTGTGACCTGACTAGAGACACAGTGATGTTGAATGTCGCTGTGACACTGACTAGAGAGGACAGGATGTTGAATGTCGTGTGACACTGACCTAGAGACACAGTGATGTTGAATGTCGTTGTGACACTGACTAGTTTTTGAGAGCCAGTGAGTTGAATTGTGTGTGACACTACTTTAGAGAGACAGTGATGGTGACATGTCGTTGTGGACATGGACTAGAGAGACGTGATGTTGAATGTTCGTGTTGTCACTGACTAGGAGAGACAGTGATGTTGAACGTCATGTGTCCACTGACTAGGAGGACAGTGATGTTGGATGTCGTGTGTCACTGACTAGAGAGACCAGTATGATGTGAATGTCGTTGTGAACTGACTAGAGAGACTGTGAGTTGAAGTCGTGTGCTCTGAACTAGAGACAGTGATGTTAAATGTCGTGTGTCACTGACTAGAGAGACAGTGATGTTGAATGTCTGTGTCCCACTGACTAGAGAGACAGTGATGTTGAAGTCATGTGTCATGACTGGAGAGACAGTGACGTTGAATGTTCATGTGCGAACTGACTAGAGAGACAGTGAGTTGGAATGTCATGTGTCACTGACTAGAGAGACAGTGATGTTGAATGTCGTGTGACATGACTAGAGAGACAGTGATGTTGAATGTCGTTGTGACACTGATAGAAGGAGGACAGTGATGTTGAATGTCGTTTGACACTGACTAGAGAGACAGTGATGTTGAATGTCGTGTGTCCCAATGGACATAGAGAGAAGAGAGAGAGAACAGTGATGTTGAATGTCATGTGTCACTGACTTGATAGACAGTGATTGTTGAATGTTCGTGTGTCACTGGACTAGAGAGACAGTGATGTTCATGTCGTGTGACACTGACTAGATAGACAGGATGTTAGAAATGTCGTGTGTCACTGACTAGAGAGACAGTGATGTTGAATGTCATGTGTCACTGACTAGAGACAGTGAGGTTAAATGTCGTGTGTCATGACTAGAGAGACAGTGTGATGTTGAATGTCGTGTGTCACTGGACTAGAGAGAAAGTGTATTGAATTGTCGTATGTGCCATGACTAGAGAGGACAGTTGTGTTGTGTCGTGTGTCCACTGACTAAAGAGACAGTGATTTGATGTCGTTGTGACACTGACTTGAGAGACAAGTGATGCTGAATGTCGTGTGTCACATGGACTAGAGAGACAGTGAATGTTGAATTGTGTGTCAATGACTAGAGAAGAGGACAGTGATGTTGAATGTCGTGTGACGCTGACTTGAGAGACAGTGATGTTGAATGCTCGTGTGTCACTGCCTCAGCGACGCACCCCATTGATGTGCATGTGTGTGACATGACTTGAGGCACGCGACAGTTGATTGAATAAAGTCGTTTTGCTGTGTCACTGGACTTGAGAGACGTGATGTTGCTTGGCACGCGCGATATCACTGAAGGAGTGATCGCTCACAGATGGATGTTGAAGTCGTGTGGACATGACTTGAGAGACCAGTGATGTTGATGTCGTGTGTCACTGACTAGAGAGACAGTGATGTGAATGTCGTGTGTCATGACTTGAGAGACAGTCAGTGATGTTGAATGTCGTATGACACAGACTAGAGGAACACACGTGGATGTTGATGTCATGTGTCATGACTAGAGACAGTGATGTTTAATGTTGTGTGACACTGACTGGAGAGTTCAGTGATGTTGATGTCGTGTGGTCACTGACTTGAGAGACAGTGAAGGTTGAATGTCGTATGGAACTGACTAGGAGAGCAGTGATGTTGAATGTAATGTGTCACTGATAGACACAGTGATGTTAAATGTCGTGTGTCACTGACTAGAGAGACCAGTGATGTTGAATGTCGTGTGCACTGACTAGAGAGAAAGTGTATGAATGCGCGGGCCACAGGATAGAGAGACAGTGATGTGATGTCGTGTGGACATGACTTGAGAGACAGTGATGTTAGAATTGTCGTGTGTCACTGACTGGAGAAGACATTGATGTTGAAAGTCATGTTCCCCCCCCCCCCAGCATAGTGAGAGACAGTGTTGTTGAAGTCTGTGTGTCACTATGGACGAGACAGTGACGTTGAAGTCATGGTCACTGACTGGAGAAACAGTGATGTGGAATGTCGTGTGTGACTGACTTGAGAGACAGTCTGTTGTTGAATGTCGTGTGTCACTGACTTGAGAGACAGTGATGTTGAAGTCGTATGTCACTGACTGGAGAGCAGTGACTGTTGAATGTCGGTTGTGTCACTGACTGGAGATATAGTGATGTTGAATGTCGTGTGGACACTGACTAGAAAGACAGTGATGTTGAATGTCATGTGTCATGACTGGAGAGACAGTGATGTTGAATGTCATGTGTCAGACTTGAGAGGCAGTGATGTTGAATGTCATGTGTCACTGACTGGAGGGACCAGTGATGTTGAATGTCGTGTGTCACTGACTTGAGAGACCAATGATGTTGAAATGTAGTGTGTCACTGACTGAGAGACAGTGATGTTGAATGTCGTGGTCACTGACTTGAGAGACGTGATGTTGAATGCGTGAAGTCACTGGACTGGAAGAGACAGGATGTTGAATGTCGTGTGACCACTGACTGAGAGACAGTGATGTTGAATGTCGTGGTGGACACTGACTAGAGAGACAGTGATGTTGAATGTCGTGTGTCACTGACTAGAGAGACAGTGATGTTTATGTCTGTTGTATGACCTGATAGAGGAGACCAGTGATGATGAATGCCTGTGTCACTGACTAGAGAGGACAGAGATGTTGAATGTCGTGATGTCACTGACTAGAGAGACAGTGATGTTGAATGTCGTGTGACACTGACTAGAGAGACAGTGATGATGAATGTCGTGTGTCACTGACTAGAGAGACAGATGATATGAATGTCGTGTGTCCACTGAATTGTGGACAAGTGATGTTGAATGTCGTGTGTCACTGATGGAGAGACAGTGATGTGAATGTCGTGTGACACTGGACTAGAGGAGACAGTGATGTTGAATGTGTGTGTCACTGACTTGAGACACGTGATGGGTTATAGAGAGAGAGAGAGAATATCGTGTGTCATGACTAGAGAGACAGTGATGTTGAATGTCGTGTGTCTGACCTGGAGAGACTGTGATGTTGAATGTCGTTGTGTCACTGCTAAGAGACAGTGATGTTGAATGTCGATGTGACCACTGACTAGAGATACAGTGATGTTGAATGTCGTGTGTCATTGATTGAGAGACAGTGATGTTGAATGTCGTGTGTCACTGACTGGAAGAGACAGTGTGTTGAATGTCGTGTGGTCATGACTGGAGAAGAGACAGTGATGTTGAAAGTCATGTGTCACTGACTTGAGAGACAGTGTTGTTGAATGTCGTGTGTCACTGACTGGAGAGACAGTGATGTTGAATGTCATGTGTCACTGACTGGAGACGACAGTGGATGTTGGAATGTGTGTGTCACTGACTTGAGAGACAGTGTTGGTTGAATGTTGGTCGTGTGTCACTGACTGGAGAGACAGTGATGGTTGAATGTCGTGTGTCACTGAATGGAGAGGACGTGATGTTGAATGTCGTTGTGTCACTGATTGAGAGAACAGTTGATGTTGAACTGTCGTGTGTCACTGACTGGAGAGACAGTGATGTTGATGAATGTCGTGTTGTGACACTGACTAAGAGACAGTGATGGTTTGAATGTCGATGTGTCACTGACTGGAGAGACTGGTGATGTTGAATGTGTGTTGTCACTGACTTGAGAGGAGACAGTGATGTTGAATGTCGTGTGTCACTGAACTGGGAGGGAGACAGTGATGTGAATGTCGTGTGACACTGACTAGAGAGTACAGTGATGTTGAATGTCGTGTGACACTGACTAGAGAGACAGTGATGTTGAATGTCGGTGTCATTCTGACTAGCGAGACAGTGATTTTTGAAATGTCGTTGTGACACTGACTAGAGGAGACAGTGATGATGGAATGTTCGTGTGTCACTGACTAGAGAGACAGCGATGTTGATGTTCGTGGTGTCACTGACTAGAGAGGAACAGTGATTTTGTTGAATGTCGGTGACACTGACTAGAGAGAGTGATGTGAATGTCGTGTGTGTCACTGACTAGAGAGGACAGTGATGATGAATGTCGTGTGTCACTGGAAAAATTTAGATGACACAGTGATGTTGAATGTCGTGTGTCACTGCCTGGAGAGACAAGTGAATGTGAATGTCGTGTGACACTGACTAGAGAGACAGTGGATGTTGAAATGTGTGTATCATGACTTGAGACACAGTGATGTTGAATATCGTGTGTCACTGACTAGAGAGACAGTGACTGTGGAATGTCGTGTGACACTGACTAGTGAGGACAGTGATGATGAATGTCGTGTGTCACTGTACAGTAGATAGAGACAGTGATGATGAATGTCGTGTGGACACTGGACTAGAGAGAGAGTGATGATGAATGTCGTGTGTCACTGCTGAGAGACAGTGATGATGAATGTCGATGTGTCACTGACTAGAGAGACAGTGATGTTGAAGTCGTGTGGACACTGGACTAGAGACCACAGTGATGTTGAATGTCGTTGTTACACTGATAGGAGAGACGTGATGTTGAATGTCGTTTTGTGATACTGACTAGAGGACATGTGATGTTGAATGTCGTGTGACACTGACTAGAGAGACTCAGTGATGTTGAATGTCGTGTGACACTGACGAGAGAGACAGTGATGTTGAATGTCGTGTGGACATGACTAGAGAGACAGTTGATGTTGAATGTGTGTGTCATGACATAGAGAGACAGTGATGTGAAACGTCATGTATGTCACTGACTAGAGATGACAGTGATGTTGAATGTCGTGTCGTGTGTCACTGATAGAGAGACGTGATGTTGAATGTTGTGACACTGACATAGAGAGACAGTGATGTGAATGTCGTGATTGTGTCACTGACTAGTGAACAGTGATGTTAAATGTCCGTGTTGTCATGACTAGAGAGACAGGTAGTCATGTTGAATGTCATGTGTCACTGACTAGAGAGACAGTGTGTTTGAATGTCATGTTCTCTGACTGGAGAGACAGTGACGTTGAATGTCATGTTGTCACTGACTAGAGAGACAGTGGAAGTTGAATGTCATGTGCACTGACCTAGAGAGACAGTGATGTTGAATGTCGTTTGTGACATGACTAGAGAGACAGTGTGTTGAATGTCGTTGTGGACACTGAATAGGAGAGACAGTGATGTTGAATGTCGTTGTGACCTGACTAGAGAGACAGTGATGTTGAATGTCGTGTGTCACTGACTATAGAGAGACAGTGATGTTGAATGTCATGTGTCATGACTAGAGAGACAGTGATGTTGAAGTCGTGTGTCACTGACTAGAGAGACAGTGATGTTGAATGTCGTGTGGACACTGACTAGAGAGACAGTGATGGTGAATGTCGTGTGTCACTGATAGAGAGACAGTGATGTGAAATGTCTGTGTCACTGACTAGACCGACGTGATGGTTAAATTTCGTGTGTCACTGACTAGAGAGAACAGTGATGTTGAATGTCGTGTTGGTTCACTGACTAGAGAAGAAAAGTGATATTGAATGTCGTGTGCCACTGACTAGAGAGACAAGTGATGTTGAATGTCGTGAGTCACTGAATAGAGGACAGTGATGTTGAATGTCGTGTGACACTGGACTTGAGAGACAGTGATGCTGAAATGTCGTGTGTCACTGACTTAGAGAGACAGTGATGTTGAGTGTCGTGTGTCACTGATATCTAGAGAGACCAGTGATGTTGAATGTCGGTGGGACGCTGACTTTGAGAGACAGTGATTGTGAATGTCGTGTGTCACTGACTAGAGGACAGTGAATGTTGAATGTCGTGTGACACTGACTTGAGAAGACAGTGATGTTGAATGTTTGTGTCACTGACTTGAGAGACAGAATGATGTTGAATTTGTCGTGTGTCACTGACTAGAGAGACAGTGATGTTGTATGTCGTTGTTGACACTGACTTGAGAGACAGAATGATGTTGAATGTTCGTGTGTCACTGACTAGAGAGAAAGTGAGAAAGGTGATATTGAATGTCGTGTGCCACTGACTAGAGAGACAGTGATGATTGATGTCCGTGTGACACTGGACTTGAGAGACAGTGATGTTGAATGTCGTGTGTCAATGACTGGTGAGGACAGTGATGTTGAAAGTCATCGTGTCACTGACTTGAGAACCGTGTTTGTTGAATGTCGTTGTGTACTGACTGGAGAGACAGTGGCGTTGAATGTCATGTGTCACTGACTGGAGAAACAGTGATGTGAATGTCGTGTGTCCTGACCTTGAGAGACAGTGTTGTTGAATGTCGTGTGTCACTGACTTGTAGAGACATGTGAGTTTTGAATGTGTTATGTCACTGACTGGGAGACAGTGATGTGAATGTCGTGTGTCACTGACTGAAAGCAGTGATGTTGAATGTCGGTGTGACATGACTAGAGAGGACAGTGATGTTGAATGTCGTGTGACACTGACTGGAGAGACAGTGCTGTTGAATGTCATGTGTCACTGACGGAGAGACAGTGATGTTGAATGTCATGTGTCATGACTTGAGAGGACAGTGTTGTTGAATGTCGTGTGGCATGACTAAGAGAAAGTTGTTGGTTTTCTTGGAAAATGTGAAGAATGTGTTTTGAGGAGGAACTGAAAGTAATGTTTGTTTCTTTTACTGAAGAGGGCGAGTGAGGAAGATGGGTTATTTTTTGATGGACTAGGAAGGTTGTTGAGTCGTGTGAAATGATTGAGAGGGTGAATGTGTGGTCTTTACTGACTGAGAGACAGTGTGTTGAATGTCTGTGTCTGACTGAACATTGGGTTGAATTCCGTGTTACCGGAAGAAGTTGATGTGTTGGCACTGAGGGGAAGTAGTTGAATGTCGTTGACACTGACAAGAGACATGATTGATTTCTGTGTTAAATAGAGAAGTTGATTAATGTTGTACCGATAGAGCAAGATGAAAGTTGGTTATGTGGGGACAGTGATGTTGAATGCGTGTTTGAACTTAGAGAAGTGTTTTTAATGTTGTGTAGCTAGAGAGACGTGATGTTGAATGTCGTGTCCTGACAGAAGGCAGTGGTTTTAAGTTGTGTCACTGATAAAAATGATGTTAATGGTGTCATGACTGGAAGGGCATATGTGACGATGTTTGGGAAAGTGAGGGCTGGTGAAAAAAATGTGAATTGGTTTAGACAAGGTGATTTGAATGTCTGTGTTTCCCTGAGAGAAGGGGATTTGAATGATGCTGGAGAAGCGTGTTTGAATGTGTGCAACGATGAGAAAGGGGGATTGACGTGTGCCTTTACTTGAAACGTGTTGAATGTGGATGACTTGGAATGTGTTGTGTCCGAGGAACGTAGAGGTTGTGTTGAATGGGGCATATTAAAGAGGTGTATGTTGAATGTTTGGTCCTGACTGGAGAGACAGTGATTGTGTCTGTGTCACTGCTGGAGAGGGTGTTATGTATGTCACTGACTTGAGAGAAATTTTTAAAGGTGTCCGATGAGAGAGTGATGTGATGTGTGGTTTCCCCGAGAGACAGTGTGTATGGGTGTCACTGCTGGGAAAAGGGTTAATGTCTGTGACATACTGAGAACATGATGTTGAATGCGTGGCACTGACTGAGAAGGGTTTAAAGGGGCATGACTGAGAGCAGATTTAAGTGTGCACTGACTGAGGACAGTGTGTGGGTTTTCACTGAAGAGGGGAAAATTTATGTCGGTACTGACTAGAGAGACGTGATGTTAATGTCTGTGCCTGACTAGGGCGTGAGGAAGCGTTGCAGACTAGGACAGTATGGAATTCTTGTCATGATAAACAGTTGTTGAATGTCGTGTGCACTGAAGGGGGTGTTGAATGTCGTGTGCAAAAAATTGGTTTTTCGTGTGCACTGATGAGAAAGGAGTGAATTCGTGTGTCCTGACTAAAACAGTGTGTAATTGGGAAGACGGAGAAATGATGAAGTCGGGGGTTTAAGAGGGGGATTGTGTGGACATGAAGAGGACAGTTGAGATGTCGTGAATTGAGAGATGATTTATGGGTACTGAGAAATGTGTCTGGAAAAAAGTTGGGTGAGGACGGGTTTGGTGGTGACGACTGGAGACAGATGTGATTGTGTCCTAGAGAAGGGTTTAATTTTGGGACAGAAGACAGTTTTTGAATGCGTGTGCTGAACAGTGATTAGTCGTGTCACGGAAAAGACGTGAGTTGAAGTTGTGTCATGAAAAAGCGTGGTTGAATGTCGTGGGAAAGGAAAATGATGTGATGACTGCAGGGAAAAGTGATGTTAGTTTTGTTGGATGATGGAATGTGGTGTCATGTGGGAGGGTTGATTTTGTAAAAACGGTTTGAAATTTGGCATGCAGGAGGGAGGGTTTTAGCTGACGGAGAATTTTTTCGGACTGGGGTTGGAATGCTAAAAGAAAGGAATGGGAAAAGGGCACATGAGGAAGTGGTTTTTGATGGGAAAAAGGGAAATTGGGGAATTTTTAAAAAGGGTGTATGGTTGTGACGGGAAATTTTTTTGTTTAAAAAGAAATTTGGTTTTTAGGAATGTTTAGTCTGTGCACTTGGGGAAATTTAATGTCGTGATTAAAAAAATTTTATTTTGTCGTGAATGGGAAGGTGTTGGGAAAGCTAGAGATGTTGGTTGGGACAGAGGGGGTGGGTTGGTGGTGACTACTAAGAAAGGGGTATTTGTGGTTTTACGAGGGGCTTGTTGAATGTTGTCGACTGGAGCAGTGAGTTGATTCGTGTGACTAAGAGAGACAGTGAGTGAAGGTGTGTATGCTGAGGCAGTGATGTTAGGGGAAGAATTTGTATTGTTGGGTTTAGAGAATGGTGGTTCACTGACTAGAGAGACGTGAGTGAATGTCGGTACTGAGAGAGACGTGAGTGATGTGTTCCGATAAAGAGTAATGTTGTGTCATGGGAGGGTTGTTTGCAGAACAGGGAATGTGAGCTGTGCATATGGACTGAGGGTATATGAAGAAAGAAATTTTTGTGTCTGACTGAGAGACAGTGATTGAATGTCGTTCCCCAAAAGAAGGGTTTTAATGTCGGGCCTGATAGAAAGTGATGTAATGCGGTGCACGAAGAAGGTAATTTGTTTGCTGGGGAAAGGGGGAAATTTATTTCACTACTGAAAGTTTTGATGTCGTGCCTGAAGAGAAAGGGTTTAAACGTGTGAAGCTGGGCAGGGGTGTTGGGGTTCCGACTAGAGAAGTGATGTTGAATGTGTGTCCTGACGGACGTGATGTTAATGTGTGTCATGACTGGAGACGTGATGTTGATGTCTGTGCACTGACTGAGAGAAGGTTTGAATGTCTGTGCATGAGAAAAGACAGGATGTGAATGTCTGTGTACTGCAAAAGCAGTGGTTTTTTGGGAAATGGAGAGACAGTATTGATGTGGGGCCTGACTGAGAGACAGGTTGATTGGGGTGCCGACTGGAGACAGGTTTGGGTGTTGAAGGGGTGGGTCATGGAGACGTGAGTTGTTCGTGTGACACTGACTAGAGAGACAGGTGTTAATGTCTGCACTGACTGGGGACATTGTTGAATGTTTGGTACTGATGAGAGACAGTGAGTTGAATTCGTGTGATGAAGAAGAGATTTAGCTGGCACTGAGAGAGACATGTGTTTGTGTGTCAATTAAAATGGGTTTTTGTCTGTGTACTGACGAGGACAGTGATGTTTAATTGGGCCGTAGGACAGGGTTTTTAAGTTGGGGGAAAAAATGATTTGTTGTGTGACAGACACGAGACAATTTTGAATGTCGTGGTCACTGACTTGAGAACGGATGGAATTCGGGAAAATAAAAGGATTTAAGGGGGTTTTTAAAGAGGTGAAATTGTTACGAGAGAAAGGGGTTTATTTGGATGTTAGCTTAAGAGTTTAGTGGGCAGGAGAATTGTAATGATGGAACGTGGGTGATGTTGGGCCTGATAAGCAGTGTTGAAGAGTGGGGCCCAAAATGGGAAAAGTTGATGTTGTGCCTGACTGGAGGACAGGGTTGAAGTCGGCCCGGGAAAGGGTTGAATGGGGTTTTGGGGGAAAGCGTGATGGGTGGTTTGCTTGGGGGGAAGCGTTGTAGTTTAGAAGGGTTGTGGTGTCTGACTGGGACAGTGATTTTAAGTCGGTGCACTGAGGGCTTGTTGATGTCGGTTTTTTTTTTTTTTTTTTTTTTTTTTTTTTTTTTTTTTTTTTTTTTTTTTTTTTTTTTTTTTTTTTTTTTTTTTTTTTTTTTTTTTTTTTTTTTTTTTTTTTTTTTTTTTTTTTTTTTTTTTTTTTTTTTTTTTTTTTTTTTTTTTTTTTTTTTTTTTTTTTTTTTTTTTTTTTTTTTTTTTTTTTTTTTTTTTTTTTTTTTTTTTTTTTTTTTAAAAAAAAAAAAAAAAAAAAAAAAAAAAAAAAAAAAAAAAAAAAAAAAAAAAAAAAAAAAAAAAAAAAAAAAAAAAAAAAAAAAAAAAAAAAAAAAAAAAAAAAAAAAAAAAAAAAAAAAAAAAAAAAAAAAAAAAAAAAAAAAAAAAAAAAAAAAAAAAAAAAAAAAAAAAAAAAAAAAAAAAAAAAAAAAAAAAAAAAAAAAAAAAAAAAGACTGATGGAGAGACAGTGATGTTGAATGTCGTGTTCACTGCTAGAGAGACAGTGATGTTGAATGGTCGTGTGACACTGACTAAGAGACAGTGTTGTTTTGACAATGTCATGTGGTCACTGACTAGAGAGACAGTGATGTTGAATGTCGTGTGACACTGACTAGAGAGACAGTGATGATGAATGTCGTGTGTCACTGACTAGAGAGACAGTGATGTTGAATGTCGTGTGTCACTGACTAGAGAGACAGTGATGTTGAATGTCGTGTGACACTGACTAGAGAGAGTGATGATGAATGTCGTGTGTCACTGACTAGAGAGACAGTGATGATGAATGTCGTGTGTCACTGAATAGAGACACAGTGATGTTGAATGTCGTGTGTCACTGCCTGGAGAGACAGTGATGTTGAATGTCGTGTGACACTGACTAGAGAGACAGTGATGTTGAATGTCGTGTATCACTGACTTGAGACACAGTGATGTTGAATATCGTGTGTCACTGACTAGAGAGACAGTGATGTTGAATGTCGTGTGACACTGACTAGAGAGACAGTGATGATGAATGTCGTGTGTCACTGACTAGAGAGACAGTGATGATGAATGTCGTGTGACACTGACTAGAGAGAGAGTGATGATGAATGTCGTGTGTCACTGACTAGAGAGACAGTGATGATGAATGTCGTGTGTCACTGACTAGAGAGACAGTGATGTTGAATGTCGTGTGACACTGACTAGAGACACAGTGATGTTGAATGTCGTGTGACACTGACTAGAGAGACAGTGATGTTGAATGTCGTGTGACACTGACTAGAGACACAGTGATGTTGAATGTCGTGTGACACTGACTAGAGAGACAGTGATGTTGAATGTCGTGTGACACTGACTAGAGAGACAGTGATGTTGAATGTCGTGTGACACTGACTAGAGAGACAGTGATGTTGAATGTAGTGTGTCACTGACTAGAGAGACAGTGATGTTGAACGTCATGTGTCACTGACTAGAGAGACAGGATGTGAAGATGGTACTGACTGAGAGACATGATGTTGAGTCGTGTGTCACTGACTAGAGAGACAGTGATGTTGAATGTCGTGTGACACTGACTAGAGAGACAGTGATGTTGAATGTCGTGTGTCACTGACTAGAGACAGTGATGTTAAATGTCGTGTGTCACTGACTAGAGAGACAGTGATGTTGAATGTCATGTGTCACTGACTAGAGAGACAGTGATGTTGAATGTCATGTGTCACTGACTGGAGAGACAGTGACGTTGAATGTCATGTGTCACTGACTAGAGAGACAGTGAAGTTGAATGTCATGTGTCACTGACTAGAGAGACAGTGATGTTGAATGTCGTGTGACACTGACTAGAGAGACAGTGATGTTGAATGTCGTGTGACACTGAATAGAGAGACAGTGATGTTGAATGTCGTGTGACACTGACTAGAGAGACAGTGATGTTGAATGTCGTGTGTCACTGACTAGAGAGACAGTGATGTTGAATGTCATGTGTCACTGACTAGAGAGACAGTGATGTTGAATGTCGTGTGTCACTGACTAGAGAGACAGTGATGTTGAATGTCGTGTGACACTGACTAGAGAGACAGTGATGGTGAATGTCGTGTGTCACTGACTAGAGAGACAGTGATGTTGAATGTCATGTGTCACTGACTAGAGACCGTGATGTTAAATGTCGTGTGTCACTGACTAGAGAGACAGTGATGTTGAATGTCGTGTGTCACTGACTAGAGAGAAAGTGATATTGAATGTCGTGTGCCACTGACTAGAGAGACAGTGATGTTGAATGTCGTGTGTCACTGACTAGAGAGACAGTGATGTTGAATGTCGTGTGACACTGACTTGAGAGACAGTGATGCTGAATGTCGTGTGTCACTGACTAGAGAGACAGTGATGTTGAATGTCGTGTGTCACTGACTAGAGAGACAGTGATGTTGAATGTCGTGTGACGCTGACTTGAGAGACAGTGATGTTGAATGTCGTGTGTCACTGACTAGAGAGACAGTGATGTTGAATGTCGTGTGACACTGACTTGAGAGACAGTGATGTTGAATGTTTTGTGTCACTGACTTGAGAGACAGTGATGTTGAATGTCGTGTGTCACTGACTAGAGAGACAGTGATGTTGAATGTCGTGTGACACTGACTTGAGAGACAGTGATGTTGAATGTCGTGTGTCACTGACTAGAGAGAAAGTGATATTGAATGTCGTGTGCCACTGACTAGAGAGACAGTGATGTTGAATGTCGTGTGACACTGACTTGAGAGACAGTGATGTTGAATGTCGTGTGTCACTGACTGGAGAGACAGTGATGTTGAAAGTCATGTGTCACTGACTTGAGAGACAGTGTTGTTGAATGTCGTGTGTCACTGACTGGAGAGACAGTGACGTTGAATGTCATGTGTCACTGACTGGAGAAACAGTGATGTTGAATGTCGTGTGTCACTGACTTGAGAGACAGTGTTGTTGAATGTCGTGTGTCACTGACTTGAGAGACAGTGATGTTGAATGTCGTATGTCACTGACTGGAGAGACAGTGATGTTGAATGTCGTGTGTCACTGACTGGAAAGACAGTGATGTTGAATGTCGTGTGACACTGACTAGAGAGACAGTGATGTTGAATGTCGTGTGACACTGACTGGAGAGACAGTGATGTTGAATGTCATGTGTCACTGACTGGAGAGACAGTGATGTTGAATGTCATGTGTCACTGACTTGAGAGACAGTGTTGTTGAATGTCGTGTGTCACTGACTTGAGAGACAATGATGTTGAATGTCGTGTGTCACTGACTGGAGAGACAGTGATGTTGAATGTCGTGTGTCACTGACTTGAGAGACAGTGATGTTGAATGTCGTGTGTCACTGACTGGAGAGACAGTGATGTTGAATGTCGTGTGACACTGACTAGAGAGACAGTGATGTTGAATGTCGTGTGACACTGACTAGAGAGACAGTGATGTTGAATGATGTCGTGTCACTGACTAGAGAGACAGTGATGTTGAATGTCTGTTGACACTGACTAGAGAGACAGCGATGATGAATGCCCTGTGTCACTGACTAGAGAGACAGTGATGTTGAATGTCGTGTGACACTGACTAGAGAGACAGTGATGATGAATGTCGTGTGTCACTGACTAGAGAGACAGTGATGATGAATGTCGTGTGTCACTGACTAGAGAGACAGTGATGTGAATGTCGTGTGTCACTGAACTGAGAGACAGTGATGTTGAATGTCGTGTGCACTGACTGGAGAGACAGTGATGTTGAATGTCGTGTGTCACTGACTGAGAGACAGTGATGTTGAATGTCGTGTGTCCACTGACTGAGGACCAGTGATGTTGAATGTCGTGTGTCACTGACTGAGAGACAGTGATGTTGAATGTCGTGTGTCACTGATTAGAGAGACAGATGATTGAATGTCGTGTGACACTGATAGAGAGACAGTGATGTTGAAATGTCGTGGTCGACACTGACTAGAGAGACAGTGATGTTGAATGTCGTGTGTCACTGACTGAGAGACAGTGATGTTGAATGTCGTGTGTCACTGACTGGAGAGACAGTGATGTTGAATGTCGTGTGTCACTGACTGAGAGACAGTGATGTTGAATGTCGTGTGCACTGACTAGAGAGACAGTGATGTTGAATGTCGTGTGACAACTGACGAGGACAGTGATGTTGAATGTCATGTGTCACTGACTGGAGAGACAGTGATGTTGAATGTCGTGTGTCACTGACTTGAGAGACAGTGATGTTGAATGTCGTGTGTCACTGACTGAGAGACAGTGATGTTGAATGTCGTGTGTCACTGACTGAGAGACAAGTGATGTTGAATGTCGTGTGTCACTGACTAGAGAGACAGTGATGTTGAATGTCGTGTGTCACTGACTTGAGAGACAGTGATGTTGAATGTCGTGTGACACTGACTAGAGAGACAGTGATGTTGAATGTCGTGTGACACTGACTGAGAGACAGTGATGTTGAATGTTCGTGTGACACTGACTGAGAGACAGATGTATGACGTGCATGATGTTGAGAATGTCGTGTGACACTGACTGAGAGACAGTGTGTTGAATGTCCTGTGTCACTGACTTGAGAGACAGATGATGTTGAATGTCGTGTGTCACTGACAGAGAGAGACAGTGATGTTGAATGTCGTGTGACACTGACTAGAGAGACAGTGATGTGAATGTCGTGTGTCACTGACTAGAGAGACAGTGAGTATGATGTCGTGTGTCACTGACTAGAGAGACAGTGATGTTGAATGTCGTGTGACACTGACTGAGAGACAGTGATGTTGAATGTCGTGTGTCACTGACTAGAGAGACAGTGATGTTGAATGTCTGTGTACCTGACTTGAGACACAGTGATGTTGAATGTCGTGTCACTGACTAGAGAGACAGTGAGTTGAATGTCGTGTGTCACTGACTGGAGAACAGTGATGTTGAATGTCGTGTGTCACTGACTAGAGAGACAGTGATGTTGAATGTCGTGTGACACTGACTATAGAGACAGTGATGTTGAATGTCGTGTGTCACTGATCTGAGAGACAGTGATGTTGAATGTCGTGTGTCATGGACTGAGAAGACAGTGATGTTGAATGTCGTGTGTCACTGACTGAGAGACAGTGATGTTGAAATGTCGTGTGTCACTGACTGAGAGACAGTGAGTTGAATGTCGTGTGACACTGACTGGAGAGACAGTGATGTTGAATGTCATGTGTCACTGACTGAGAGACAGTGATGTTAGAATGTCGTGTGTCACTGACTAGAGAGACAGTGATGTTGAATGTCGTGTGTCACTGACTGGAGAGACAGTGATGTTGAATGTCAGTGTGTCACTGACTGGAGAGACAGTGATGTTGAATGTCGTGTGTCACTGACTGGAGAGACAGTGATGTTGAATGTCGTGTGTCACTGACTAGAGAGACAGTGATGTTGAATGTCGTTGTGACACTGACTAGAGAGACAGTGATGTTGAATGTCGTTGTCACTGACTAGAGAGACAGTGATGTTGAATGTCGTGTGACCTGACTTGAGAGACAGGATGATTTGAATGTCGTGTTCACTGACTGAGAGACAGTGATGTTGAATGTCGTGTGACACTGACTAGAGAGACAGTGATGTTGAATGTCGTGTGACACTGACTAGAGAGACAGTGATGTGAATGTCGTGTGTCACTGACTAGAGAGACAGTGATGTTGAATGTCGTGTGACACTGACTAGAGAGACAGTGATGATGAAGTCTGTAATGACTGGGCAGTGATGTGTCGTGTGCACTGACTAGAGAGACAGTGATGTTGAATGTCGTGTGCACTGACTAGAGAGAAGTGATGTGAATGTCGTGTGTCACTGACTAGAGAGACAGTGATGTTGAATGTCGTGTGTCACTGACTAGGAGACAGTGATGTTGAATGTCGTGTGTCACTGACTAGAGAGACAGTGATGTTGAATGTCGTGGTGTCACTGACTAGAGAGACAGTGATGTTGAATGTCGTTGTACACTGACTAGAGAGACAGTGATGTGAATGTCGTGTGTCACTGACTAGAGAGACAGTGATGTGAATGTCGTGTGACACTGACTAGAGAGACAGTGATGATGAATGTCGTGTGTCACTGACTAGAGAGACAGTGATGTTGAATGTCGTGTGTCACTGACTAGAGAGACAGTGATGTTGAATGTCTTGTGACACTGACTGAGAGACAGTGATGTTGAATGTCGTGTGTCACTGACTAGAGAACAGTGATGTTGAATGTCGTGTGACACTGACTAGAGAGACAGTGATGTTGAATGTCGTGTGTACACTGACAAGACAGTGATGTTGAATGTTTGTGTGTCACTGACTAGAGAGACAGTGATGTTGAATGTCATGTGTCACTGACTAGAAGACAGTGATGTTAATGTCATGTGGTCACTGACTGGAGACAGTGATTTTTGAATGTCCGTGTTCACTGACTAGAGAGAAAAAGTGATTTTTGAATGTTTGTGTGTCCACTGACTAGAGAGACAGTGATGTTGAATGTCGTGTGTCACTGACTGAGAGACAGTGATGTTGAATGTCCGTGTGTCACTGACTAGAGAGACAGTGATGTTGAATGTTTGTGTCACTGCTAGAGAGACAGTGATGTTGAATGTCGTGTTCACTGACTTAGAGACAGGTGATTTATTTTGGTGTGTCCTGACTGAAGAGACAGTGATGTTGAATTCCGGGGGGCACTGACTAGAGAGACAGTGATGTTGAATGTCGTGTGTCACTGACTAGAGAGACAGTGATTTGAATGTCGTGTTGCACTGACTAGAGAGACAGTGATGTTTTAATTTTCGTTTTTGACACTGACTGAGAGACAGTGATGTTGAATGTCGTGTGTCACTGACTAGAGAGACAGTGAGTGATGTCGTGTGCACTAAAGCAGAGTTAAGTTGTGTACTGACTGGAAGAGGGCAGTGATGTAGAATTGTCGGTGTTTCACTGACATTAAGACAGGTGTGTTTGAATGTGTCTTGTGTCACTGACTTGAGAACATGTGTTGAATTCGTGTTACTGAAATTTAGAGAGACAGTGCTGTTGAATGTCGTGGACACTGACTAGAGAGACAGTGATTTGAATGTCGTGTGGTCACTGGGCTAGAGAGATTGTGAGTCATGTGACTTCTTTACAAGAGACAGTGTGTTGAATGTCGTGTTGTCATGACTGAGACGGGACAGTGATGTGAAAGTCGAGTGTGTCACTGACTTAAGAGACAGTGATGTTGAATTGTCGTGTGTCACTGACTAGAGAGACAGTGAGTTTTATTGTGTGTGACATAAACAGTGTGTTGAAGTCGGTGACAGCTGAGAGAGAAGTGATTTGAATGTCGTGTGCACTGCTGGAGAAGAATTTATTGTGTGAATGATGAGGGTGTGATTTGAGGGTGACATGACTTTGAGAGCAGTGATGTGAATGAGTGTGCACTGACTAGAGGACAGTGATGTTGAATGGGCATGTGTCACTTATAGAGACAAGCGATTGAAGTGTGGACTGACAGAGGACCCGTGATGTTGAATGTCGTGTGCATGGTGAGAGACAGTGAGTTGAAAGAGGTGGTGACTGGAGAGACAGTGATGTTAATCGTGTGCACTGACTAGGAGACAGTGTGTTGTTTTTGTGTCACTGACTTGAGACGTGATGTTGAATCGGTGTCACTGAAGAAGACAGTGATTGAATGTGTGTATTGGGGGTGTGATGGTTATGTGTACTGACTAGAGCACAGTGATGTTGAATGTCGTGTGACACGACTAGAGGAGCAGTGATGTTGAATGTCGGGGTGCACGACTAGAAGACAGGGAAGTTTAATGTCGTGTGCACTGACAAGAGGGACGTTTGGGTGTTGAATGTCTGTGTCACTGACTAGAAGACAGTGAGTTGAAAAGTCTGTGTCAACTGACTAAGAGACAGTGATGGGTTGAATTCTGTGTACACTGACTAGAGAGACAGTGATGTTGAATGTCGTGTGACACTGACTAGAGAGCAGTGATGATAATGGTTGTGCACTGATAGAAGACGGATGTTGAAAGTCTGTGTCACTGACTAGAAACAAAAATGGTTTTTTGAATGTCGTTGTGTACTGACTAGAGAAGCCCGTGATGTTGAATGTCGTGTGACACTGACTAGAGAGACAGTTATGTGATTCGTGTGTCACTGACTAGAGAGACAGTGAGTTTGTGAATGTCTTGACCCCTGACTAGAGAACAGTGAGTAAAAGTCGTGTGTCACTGACATAGAGACGTGATGTTGAATGTCGTTGTCACTGACTAGAAGAGACAGTGATGTTGAATGTCGTTTTGCACTGACTAGAGAGATAGCGTGATGTTAATGTCGTGTGTCACTGACTAGAAAAGACAGTGATGTTGAATGTCCTTGTGACACTGACAGAGAGACAGTGATGGGTTGAATTCGTGTGCACTGACTAGAGAGACAGTGAGTTGAATGTCGTGTGCACTGACTAGAGAGACAGTGATGTTGAATGTCGTGTGCCACTGACAGAGAGACAGTGATGTTTAATGTCGTGTGACACTGACTAGAGAGACATTTATGTTGAATGTCGTGTGTCACTGACTAGAGAGACAGTGATGTTGAATGTCGTGTGACACTGACTAGAGAGACAGTGATGTTATAATGTCGTGTGACACTTGACTAGAGAGACAGTGATGTTGAATGTCATGGGTTCACAGACTAAGAGACAGTGATTTTGAATGTCGTGAGTCACTGACTAGAAGAGACAGTGATGTTGATGACCGTGTGACACTGTCTAGAGAGACAGTGAATGTTGAATGGTCGTGGTCACTGACTTAGAGAACAGTGATGTTGAATGTCAATGTGGGTCACAGACTAGAGATACAGTGATGTGAATGTCGTGTGTCCACTGACTATAGAGACAGTGATGTTGGAATGTCGTGTAGACACTGTCTAGAGAGACCAGTGTGTTTGAATGCGTGTGTCACTGACTAGAAGACCATTGAAGTGAATGCCGTGTGCACTGACTAGAGACGAGTGATGTTAAATGTCGTGTGCACGCTAGAGAGACTGTGATGTTGAAAGTCGTGGTTCACTGACTAGAGAGAAAGTGATATTGTAATGTCGGTGCCACTGACTAAGATATAGTGATGTTGAATGTCGTGTGTCACTGAGACTAGAGAGAAAGTGATATTGAATGTCGTGTGACACTGACTAGAGAGTACAGTGATGTTTGAAAAGTCGTGTATGTCCCACTGCGACTTAGAGAACAGCGATGTTTGAAATGTCTTGTGACACAGACTAGAAGCATAGACATGTGATGTTTGAATGTCGTGTTGTCACTGACTAGAGAACAGTGGATGATGACATTCGTGTGACACTGACTGAGAGACCGTTGATGTTGAATGTCGTGTGACCTGCTAGAGAGACAGGAAGTGAATTCGTGTGTCACATGACTAGAGAGATAGTGATTTGAATGTCGTGTGTCACTGACTTGATAGACAGTGATGTTTGAATGTCGTGTGACCACTGCTAGACACGAGACAAGCCGAGTTTGAGTCTGAAATATTGTCATGTTTGTCACTGACTGAGACAGACAGAGATGTGAATGTCGTGTGACACGTTGACTATTGACACAGTGTTGTTGTATGTCATGTAGTCACAAACTGGAGAGATCAGTGATGTTGAATGTCGGTGAGACATTGACTAGAACTATATGGATTTTGAATGTTTTTTATCATGAGTGTCACTACCATGCGGAGAGAATCATTGATGTTGAATGTCGTGTGAACACCTGATCTAGATCATGTTGCGTTGAATGAGATCAGTGGTCACTACTCTGGAGAGACAGTGATGTTGAATTTCGTGTGACACTGGACTAGACCAGTGAGTTGTTGAAGTCAATTGTTCACTAACTGGAAGAGACATAGAATGTTGTAAATCTTCGAGTGAACTGACTAGACAGTGTTGTTGAATGTACCATGTTTCACTGACTGGAGAGACAGTGATGTTGAAATGACGTGTGACACTGACTAGAGAGACAGTTAAGGGGGTAGAATGGTCGTGTGTCACTTACTAAGAGAAAACATGATGTTGAATGTCGTGTGTCACTGACTAGAAGAGACAGTGATTTTGAATGTCGTGTGACACTGACTAGAGAGACAGTGATTGTTGAATAGTCTGAGTCACGGACTAAGAGACAGTGATGTTTGAATGTCGTTTGAACATAGACTAGAGAGACAGTGATGTAGAATATCGTGTGTCACTGACTTGAGAGACAGTGATGGTGAATTCGTGTGTCACTGACTTGAGAGACAGTGATGTTGAATGTCTAGAGACACTGACTAGAGAGACAGTGATGTTGAATGTCAGTGTCACTGACTAGAGAAAGACAGTGATGTTGAATGTACGTGGTGACACTTGACTAGAGAGACAGTGATTGTTGAATGTCGTGTGACACTGACAGAGAGACAGTGATGGTTGAAATGTCGTGTGACACTACTCTAGCGACTAGAGAGTACAGTGATGTTGATGTGTCAGTGTACACTGACTAGAGAGACTGAGATGTTGAATGTCGGTGTGACACTGAACTCTAAGAGACAGTGATGTTTGAATGTCGAGTGACACTTGACTAGAGAGACAGTGAGTTGAATGTCGTGTGACACTGACTAGAGACCAGCGAACTTACATTAAATTAAACACAAAAAAGGTAAATGATTTCTGGAACTTGAGGATCTTCCTCGATAACACATTAACTATTTTGAAAAAAAGTCTAATATGGAACAATTAGATGCAAACAAAAAAGAGAAGCCTTGCAGTAGCCTAAGCCCCGTGCTCAATAACTGACAGTGTGGATAAAGCTTTATAAAGTCATGACTCAATAAAGCTCTACAGAATAAACCGTTATGATAATGATTTGGTGAACAATGTGCATATTGTCTTCACTGCTACTGTCACCGGTACATTTTGTCACCAGTATGACATCTTGTTTTCACTTGTGTCACCAGCACGACATCTTGTTGTTATTACTGTCACCAGTGCGATATCTTGTCTTCATTATTGTCACCAGTATGACATCTTGTCTTCATTATTGTCACCAGTGCGATATCTTGTCTTCATTACTGTCACCAGTATGACATCTTGTCTTCATTATTGTCACCAGTACGACATCTTGTCTTAGGGGTTATTGTCACCAGTGTGACATCTTGTCTTCATTATTGTTACCCAGTGCGACATCTTGCCTTCATTATTGTCATCCCGTATGACATTCTGTCTTCATTATTGTCACCAGTGCGACATTTTTGTCCTTCATTATTGTCACCAGTATGACATCTTGTCTTCATTATTGTCACCAGTGCGACATCTTGTCTTCATTATTGTCACCAGTATGACATCTTGTCTTCATTATTGTCACCAGTATGACATCTTGTCTTCATTTTTGTCCCCAGCATGACATCTTGTCTTCATTATTGTCACCAGTATGACATCATGTCTTCATTATTGTCACCAGGACGACATCTTGTCTTCATCATTGTCACCAGTATGACATCATGTCTTCGTTATTGTCACCAGTACGACATCTTGTCTTCATTATTGTCACCAGTACGACATCTTGTCTTCGTTATTGTCACCAGTACGACATCTTGTTTCATTAGGTCACAAGACGACATCTTGTCTTCATATTGCACCATATGACATCTTTTCTTCATCATTGTCACCGAGACATCTTGTCTTCATTATTGTCACCACTACTATATCTTGTCATCATCAATATCACCAGTATGACATCATGTCTTCATTATTGTCACCAGTACGACATCTTGTCTTCATCATTGTCACAAGCACGACATCTTGTCTTCATTACTGTCACCAGTATGACATCTTGTCTTCATTATTGTCGCCAGTATGACATCTTGGCTTCATTATTGTCACCAGTAAGACATCTTGTCTTTAATATTGTCACCAGTATGACATCTCGTCTTCATTATTGTCATCAGTACGACATCTTGTCTTCATTATTGTCACCAGTATGACATCTTGTCTTCTTTATTGTCACCAGTACGACATCTTGCCGTTATTATTGTCACTAGTACGATATCGTGTCTTCATTACTGTCACGAGTACGACATTTTGTCTTCATTATTGTCACCAGTACGACATCTTGACGCCATTACTGGCACCAGTACGACATCTTGTCTTCATTATTGTTGTAGACAGCCTGTACTGTCTGCACAGACAGCCTATGCTGTCTGCCAGCTTAGTTCTTTTTTGCGGGACCAGGT
>NW_026472831.1:0-2500 GCF_026875155.1 Cherax quadricarinatus
AACCTAGAACTTACCAAATAACCATGAAAATCACCCGTTTTAAACCCAAAAGACTCGCAGATGATGCAACATCCCCCTAATGAAAAGCAGGGGTGCCACTAGCACGATAAGAGACAACTCATTAAGTGTCAGGGGCCCAAGACTGTTCAACTGCCTCCCAGCAAACATAAGGGGGTTACCAATAGACACCCGGAAGAAGGCGCTGGACACGCACCTACAGTATCTGTCGAGCCGGGTTGTGGTTCATACACCAAGTTGTGTGCAGCCAACCATAACAGCTTCGTTGATCAGGTCCTTATCCTCTATGAGGCATGGTCACAGACCGGGCCGCGGGGGCGTTCACCCCCGTAACCCTCTGGAGGTAAACTCCAGGTAACAACCCACGATTACCCAAGATATAATCAGCAATTTATTAGGTATCCCTGAAGAGAAAACTTCCAGTTTACTTTTCTTTGTAATAAACAAAATTAAACTTTTCGTTTTATTTTGTTTGTAACACGAGAAAACCTGTTCCGATCGGCTTCAAATTTTCAACGCTGCTGTTAACATAAGAACATAAGAAAGAAGGAACACTGCACCAGGCCTACTGACCCATGCAGAGCAGGTTCCTTTATCCCCCCCGGATTAGACCAATGACCCCCCCGAATAAGCCTAATGACCCACCCAGTCTGGTCACCTCCACTCAGGGATGGAGCACTGCACCAGACCCGGCAGCACAAGCTAATCAGGTCCAACTCACTCCCACCCTCACCTACTCATGTATTTATCTATCCTATTTTTGAAACTGAATAACTGTACTCGGGAGTTTGTTCCACTCATCCACAACTCTATTACCAAACCAGTACTTTCCTATATCCTTTCTGAATCTGAATTTTTCCAACTTGAAAAATTGCTGCTAGTCCTGTCTTGGCTGGAAATTTTCAGCACGCTATTTACATCCCCTTCATTTATTCCTGTTTTCCATTTATAGACCTCGATCATATCCCCCTAATTCTACGCCTTTCGAGAGAGTGCAGATTCAGGGCTCTCAGTCTATCCTCATAGGGAAGATTTCTGATGTCATTCTCCTCTTTATTTTTTCCAGAGCATTTATATCCATTCTGTAATATGGTAACCAGAACTGAGCAGCATAGTCTAAATGAGGCCTAACCAAGGATATATAGAGTTGAAGAACAACCTGAGGACTTCTATTATTTATACTTCTATATATGAAGCCAAGAATTCTGTAAGCTTTATTGCGAACACTAATGCACTGTTGTCTTGGTTTTAGATTACTGCTAACCAGAACTCCTAAATCCTTTTCGCAATCAGTAGTATTAAGATCTACTTTATTTAGTTTATATGTGGCATGATTATTTACCTGTCCAGCATTTGTCAATATTAATCTGCATCTGCCACTTCTCCGACCATTGCATTAGTCTATTCAAGTCATCCTGGAGTGCTCTAGTGTCCTCATTAGAATGAATTGGACAGCCTATTTTGGTGTCATCAGCAAATTTGCTTATGTCGCTATTTATTCCGTCATCTATGTCGTTTATGTAAATTGTGAACAACAACAGGTCCATCACTGACCCCTGAGGAACACCGCTTGTGACGTGCCCCCATTCTGATTTCTCCCCATTTATGCAAACTCTCTACTGTCTATTTGTAAGCCATGCCTCTACCCAGGAAAAAAACTCTCCTCCTATTCCGCATGCCTTAAGTTTCCTCAGTAGCCTCTGGTGTGGAACTCTATCGAAAGCCTTACTGAAGTCCATATACACAATATCATATTCATTACCATGATCTACCTCCTCAAACACCTTAGTGAAAAAGGTTAGTAAATTCGTAAGACAGGAACGCCACTTTCTAAAACCGTGTTGAGATTCATTAATCAATCTGTGCCTATCAAGATGGCTATGCATTGCTTCGGCAATTATTGACATAAATTTTCCCACTGTGGAGGTAAGGCTTATTGGTCTATAGTTCGAAGCCAAGGACCTGTCACCTGCCTTGTAAATAGGTATTACATTTGCCATTTTCCACTTATCAGGCACTATGCGAGTTTGTAGTGATATGTTAAAAAGATTTGCTAAGTTCCTCTTTACATTCCTTTAACACCCTTGAAAACAGTTCATCAGGGCTGGGGATTTGTTAGGTTTTAGTTTCTCTATTTGTCTTAGGACCATGTTGCTAGTTACCACAATCGTACATAGTTTATTATCACACTGTTGTGCATAATATATTATTTCAGGAGTATTTTTGCTAGTATTTTCAAGGGTGAAAACTGAGAGGAAGTAGGCATTGAGAATTTCACGCACATCCTTATCACTGTCAGTGATCTGACCAGAGTTACTCTTAAGTGGACCAATCTTGTCTCTAATCTTACTTCTGTATATCTGAAAGAACACTTTTGGGTTAGTCTTTGAATCCCTCATGACAATAGCCTCATAATCTCTTTTTGCTCTTCTTATTCCTTTATTTCTCTGTCTAATTAACTATATTTCTTAACTGTCCATCC
>NW_026472831.1:7500-11315 GCF_026875155.1 Cherax quadricarinatus
CATTACATTCACACCACACATTGCTCTCAGACATGACATCTCCACTGCCTCCAGCCTTCTCCTCGCTGCAACATTCATCACCCATGCTTCACACCCATATAAGAGCGTTGGTAAAACTATACTCTCATACATTTCCCCCCTTTGCCTCCAAGGACAAAGTTCTTTGTCTCCACAGACTCCTAAGTGCACCACTCACTCTTTTTCCCTCATCAATTCTATGATTCACCTCATCTTTCATAGACCCATCTGCTGACACGTCCATTTATTTCCCCCCACTGAAACTCTCCTACCCCCTTCAGCTTTGTTTCGCTTAGGGCCAGGACATCCAACTTCTTTTCATTCATAACATCAGCAATCATCTGTTTCTTGTCATCCGCACTACATCCACGCACATTTAAGCATCCCAGTTTTATAAAGTTTTTCTTCTTCTCTTTTTTAGTAAATGTCTACAGGAAAGGGGTTACTAGCCCACTGCTCCCGGCATTTTTAGTCGCCTCATACGACACGCATGGCTTACGGAGGAAAGATTCTTTTCCACTTCCCCATGGACAATAGAAGAAATAAAGAAGAACAAGAGCTATTTAGAAAAAGGAGAAAAACCTAGATGAATGTATATATATATGCATGTGCGTGTCTGTGAAGTGTGACCAAAGTGTAAGTAGGAGTAGCAAGATATCCCTGTCATCTAGCGTGTTTATGAGACAAAAAAAGAAACCAGCAATCCTACCATCATGCAAAACAGTTACAGGTTTTTTTTTCACAGTCATCTAGCAGGACGGTAGTACTTCCCTGGGTGGTTGCTGTCTACCAACCTACTACCTACCTATTAAACAAAATTTCCAACCACTCCAACACTATATTTCCCCCTGCTTTTAACATTTATGTCATGATCTCATCAGTTCCACCTGCTTTACCCCCTTTCATTCTATGTTATGCCTCACGCACCTCTCTCACACTCACATCACCTTCTTCTTCACTCCTAAAAAATTGGTATTCCTCCTTGGCTAGTGCATGAAATTACTGCCTCCCTTTCTTAATCGACATTTAAAAGTTCCTAAAAATATTCTCGCCATCTACCCAATACCTCCATCTCCCTATCTACTAACTCCCATTCACTGTTTTTAGCTAAAAAATCCATTCGTTCCCTAGGCTTTCTTAACTCCAAAATAAGCAGGGGATGAGATGAAAAGCTGTAAGCCTTCTCCCCGAGAGCTGGCTGCCTTGGATTAACGTCTAGGGCAAGTTGAGTGCCAAGGTATTGGCCCAGTGTGGTGAGAATGGTAAAGCACTGCGTACCTTGTTCCAAAGTTCGTAGATTCAAGTCTCCTTCAGCCAGAGATCAGTGTTTCTGTATAATTCGCCTGCTCTTGCGAATTCCTTGCATATATATATATATATATATATATATATATATATATATATATATATATATATATAATATATATATATATATATATATATATATATATATATATATATATATATATAAGTAGTGTACAATGCGGCTGGGGGGTCCCTTCCGGAAAACGGGTGCGGCTGGGGGGTTCCTTCCGGTTTAGGCCTTCTACAGGGGAGTCTCTTCGGTATAGGCCTTCTACAGGGAGGTCCCTTCCGGTCTAGAGTCTCGCGGTCCCCTTTTCACACCTATGTGTTACTTCCGGTTTGACCCCACCCATGACCCCACCCATGACCCCACCCATGACCCCACCCATGACCCCACCCATGAACCCACCCATGACCCCGCCCACGACCCCCGCCCACGACCCCCGCCCACGACCCCCACCCACGCCCCCCACCCGCGCCCGCCCACGACCCCCGCCCACGACCCCCACCCGCTCCCCCCGCCCGCCGCGCCGACCCACCACCCTTGCCGCGCCCTCGCGCCCCGCCCGCGCCCCTCGAGCCCCGCCGCGCCTTCTGCTGCGCCTTCTGCAGCGTCCTCCGGATCGCCCCCGCGCTCCGAATTTTTTCCGATTTTTTTCAATTTTTTTTTGAATTTCATTTTCTTATGATCTCCACTTCCTCGAATCAAGTTTTTTGGATTGCCCCTCCCACTTTCAACCCCATCCCAAATTTTCTCGATAATACAAGTTTTTGGATTCCCCTCTATGGGGGTTTCGAAATTCTTATGAACTCCTTGGATCAAGTTTTTGAGGTTCCCCCTCCCACTTTCACCCCCACCCCAATTTTTTTTCGAAATCAAAGTCTCCATCACCTTGGATCAAGTTTTTGGATTGCCCCTCCCACTTTCACCCCCACCCCAAATTTTTTTTCACTCGATAATACAAAGACTCCATCTCCTTGGATCAAGGTTTTTGGATTCTCCCCTATGTGGTTTTCGAAATTCTTATGATCTCCTTGGATCGAGTTTTTTTTTCTCGATAATACCAAGACTCCATCTCCTTGGATCAAGGTTTTTGGATTCCCCCCTCTGGGGGTAAGCATTCAAATGAACTCCTCCTCCTAGGGGCATGCTTACTACAGGTCTAAACAAGTGTGACGTCAATATTCCTCTCATCAAGTCAAATGAACTAAGAAGGGTGTTTTACTCGGTGGTCAGTGACGTCACACATACAAGCTGAACCTTGTCGACCCTTTTAGTTCATTAAACTTAATAAGGGGACACTTACCTTCTGTCAGTGACGTCACACACACACACACAGGTTGAATCTTGTCGACTTCCCCCCCTACACATTTCATATACAACATAGGGAAAACATTTTCACTCTTAATCAAAATAATTTCACATTTTTTTCGTTAATACCCACAATTTCTTTACAAAATACAACACAAGTCTAGATATTTTTCTCGTTTTAACTATTTCATCTCAGGTCACACCCCACGAAGTAACCTCCTCCCCACCCTCCCGAACCCTCACACTCCAACCAACACCTCACAATTTTCACTCATAACCCACAATTTTTCTCGTTTTAACTAATTTCATCAGAAAAAGTCGCAACAACACTTATAACTACTTTTCCATTAATTCACTAGACACAATTTCACATATTACAAAGTTAATACGCACACACACCTCACTCTCATTAATCATTTGAATACTCACAAAAAAATATCTTTGAACATTTTCCAAACAACACTGAAATACTTCCAAGACAACATTTTGAGTACTCCCAAATACACCACTGAATACTACTAAAACACTACTGAATACAATCAAATCACCAATAAAATCACCATAAACTAAGATCAACACCCACATCCCACAACACCCCACAACCCACAACACCCACATCCCACATCACCCACATCCCACAATTTTTTCTCGTTTCAACTAATTTCATCAGAAAAAGTCACAACAACCCACAACTTATAATCACTTTTCAGCATCTCTAGTTCGTCAACGTCACCCACAACCCACATCCCACAACACCCACAACCCACATCAGCCATATCCCACAACACCCACAACCCACATCCCACAACACCCACAACACCCACACCCCACAACACCCACAACCCACAATTTTTTTCTCGTTTTATCTAATTTCATCAGAAAAAAGTCACAACAACAACCCACAACACCCACAACCCACAACACCCCACAACCCACAATTTTTTCTCGTTTTAACTAATTTCATTAGAAAAAAGACACAAAAACAACCCACTTATATAATATTTTTTGGTAACTCTAGTTCGACAACATCACCCACAACCCTCATCAATTACCAATTTATTCACATTTTTTCCCCTTCTTTTTACTGAATCTTAAATGTAATACACATTCCTCTTTACGTTACTAAAATTCTAATAAAATCCTCTCCATACCCATTCCTTGTATCCACATAAATTGATAT
>NW_026472833.1:0-10438 GCF_026875155.1 Cherax quadricarinatus
ATTCTCAAAAACCCACTGTGCCTTCTAAATAGTTATTTGACCCTACTTAATGAGTCGTTATTTGCTGAGCTTTTTTCTCCCAAAATTTTTTTTCTCCAGCATTATTTTTGTTCAGTACATATTGACTGCTTATACCCAGTGGGTTCACCCACTGTCAGCCTAAGACTGGACAAACTCTCTAAATATACATCATATATATAATGGAGCGGATATAAATCTGAAGTCCTCGGTCAAATGATCAAAATTCCCGCTGTACCAGTCATCGTAGAACTTAAGACTTACATCAAGAAAGTATTTCCTATTTCTCCTAACGCAGAAAAATTTCTCCTCTACACTCGGCCGTCTTGAGTCCTTCCTGCAGACAGTTCCGCGAATGCACGTTCTTGTCTTTTCGCCCAATAATCTTTTTCTTATTCTTTTCCTGAATCTGGGAAATTCATTCAAGGATTTCCTTAGGCAGTGACCGGTTGCAAACTGCTTGTTGGGAATTCGTAAACCCGTTAAAAATATATTTATTCTTCAATAAGTTCGTGTATTATCCAACTCCGCCGTCATCTCTATATAAATATGATGACGGACGTAACTTCGTTCTCATTTTAAATTTATTCCTTTTGATTAATGAGTAGAGTGGCCCAAACGTATCTTTTTTTTAGATAGAAGAGAAACTGGCTTAAGAATTATTTGTTAGAGACTTACTTCAAACTGTATATACAAATGAGACAGCTTGATCACATTAGATTAATGAATAATTAACATACTCGTACATACCTGGAGTTTACCTGGAGAGAGTTTCGGGGGTCAACGCCCCCGCGGCCCGGTCTGTGACCAGGCCTCCTGGTGGATCAGCGCCTGATCAACCAGGCTGTTGCTGCTGGCTGCACGCAAACCAACGTACGAGCCACAGCCCGGCTGATCAGGAACTGACTTTAGGTGCTTGTCCAGTGCCAGCTTGAAGACTGCCAGGGGTCTGTTGGTAATCCCCTTATGTGTGCTGGGAGGCAGTTAACAGTCTCGGGCCCCTGACACTTATTGTATGGTCTCTTTAACGTGCTAGTGACACCCCTGCTTTTCTTTGGGGGGGATGGTGCATGTCTCCCAAAGTCTTTTGCTTTCGTAGTGGGTGATTTTCGTGTGCAAGTTCGGTACTAGTCCCTCTAGGATTTTCCAGGTGTATATAATATGTATCTCTCCCTCCTGCGTTCCGGGGAATACAGGTTTAGGAACCTCAGCGCTCCCAATAATTGAGGTGTTTTATCTCCGTTATGCGCGCGTGAAAGTTCTCTGTACATTTTCTAGGTCGGCAATTTCACCTGCCTTGAAAGGTGCTGTTAGTGTGCAGCAATATTCCACCCTAGATAGAACAAGTGACTGAAGAGTGTCATCATGGGTTTGGGCCCTCCCTAGTTTTGAAGGTTCTCATTATCCATCCTGTAAATTTTTCTAGCAGATGCGATTGATACAATGTTATGGTCCTTGAAGGTGAGATCCTCCGACATGATCACTCCCAGGTCTTTGACGTTGGTGTTTCGCCTCTATTTTGTGGCCAGTAATTTTTTTTTGTACTCTGATGAAGATTTAATTTCCTCATGTTTACCATATCTGAGTAATTGAAATTTTCTCATCGTTGAACTTCATATTGTTTTCTGGGAGCCCACTGAAAGATTTGGTTGATGTTTTGCCTGGAGCTTTGCAGTGTCTGCAATGGAAGACACTGTCATGCAGATTCGGGTGTCATCTGCAAAGGAAGACACGGTGCTGTGGCTGACATCCTTGTCTATGTCGGATATAAGGATGAGGAACAAGATGGGAGCGAGTACTGTGCCCTTTTGGAACAGAGCTTTTCACCGTAGCTTTCTTCGGACTTTTTCTCTGTTGGCGACTACTCTCTGGGGTTCTGTTAGTGAGGAAATTATAGATCCACGACCGACTTTTCCGTTATTCCTTTAGCACGCATTTTGGCGTATTACGCCATGGTCACACTTGTCGAAGGCTTTTGCAAAGTCTGTATATATTACATCTGCATTCTTTTTTTCTTTAGTGCATTTAGGACCTTGTCGTAGTGGTCCAATAGTTGAGACAGACAGGAGCGACCTGTTCTAAACCCATGTTGCCCCGGGTTGTGTAACTGATGGGTTTCTAGATGCGTGGTGATCTTGCTTCTTAGGACCCTTTCAAAGATTTTTATGATTTTGGGATGTTAGTGCTATTTGGGCTGTAGTTCTTTGCTGTTGCTTTACTGCCCCCTTTGTGGAGTGGGGGTATGTCTGTTGTTTTTAGTAACTGTGGGACGACCCCCGTGTCCATGTCCCTCTCCATAGGATGGAAAAGGGCTCGTGATAGGGGCTTCTTGCAGTTTTTTGATGAACACAGAGTTCCATGAGTCTGGCCCTGGGGCAGAGTGCATGGGCATGTCATTTATCGCCTGTTCGAAGTCATTTGGCGTCAGGATAACATCGGATAGGCTTGTGTTAATCAAATTTTGTGGCTCTCTCATAAAAAATTCATTTTGATCTTCGACTCTCAGTCTGGTTAGCGGCTTGCTAAAAACTGAGTCATATTGGGACTTGAGTAGCTCACTCATTTCCTTGTTGTCATCTGTGTAGGACCATCTTGTTTAAGTAGGGGCCCAATACTGGACGTTGTTCTCGATTTTGATTTGGCATAGGAGAAGAAAACTTTGGGTTTCTTTTCGATTTCATTTATGGCTTTTAGTTCTTCCCGCGATTCCTGACTCCTAAAGGATTCTTTTAGCTTAAGTTCGATGCTTGCTATTCTCTGACCAGTGTCTCCTACGCATTTCAGATATATTGACCTCTTTTAGCCGCTCTGTTATTCTTTTCCGTCGCCTGTAAGGGAGCGCCTGTCTCTTTCTGTTTTACATCTACTCCTCCTTTTTCTTAGAGGAATTAGCCTTGTGCATACATCGAGTGCTACCGAGTTAATCTGTTCTAGGCATAAGTTGGGGTCTGTGTTGCTTAGTATATCTTCCCAGCTTATATCGGTTAGGACTTGGTTTACTTGGTCCCACTTTATGTTTTTGTTATTGAAGTTGAATTGGTGAATGCTCCCTCGTGACTAATCTCCTTATGTCGGTTGGGGCTCCGCGCATACATGACTGATCCTCAATTATGTTGTGATCTGAGTATATTGTTTTTGATATGGTGATATTTCTTATCAGATCATCATTGTTAGTGAAGATGAGGTCTAGTGTATTCTCCAGTCTAGTAGGCTCTATTATTTGCTGGTTTAAATTGAATTTTGTGCAGAGATTTAAAAGCTCGCGTGAGTGTGAGTTTTCATCAGAGCTGCCTCCTGGTGTTATTACTGCAACAATATTATTTGCTATATTCTCTCATTTTAGGTGCCTTAAGTTGAAATCCCCAGGAGCAAGATGTTGGGTGCAGGAGCTGGAAGGTTTTCCAGACAGTGGTCAATTTTTAACAGCTGTTCCTGGAATTGCTGGGATGTTGCATCCGGAGGCTTGTAGACTATCACAATGACTAGGTTTTGGTTCTCGACCTTTACTGCTAAAACTTCCACTACATCATTTGAGGCATTTAGCAGTTCTGTGCAAACAAGTGACTCTGCAATGTACAGGCCAACCCCCCCCTTTTGCCTGTTCACTCTGTCACATCTGTATAGGTTGTAACCTGGGATCCATATTTCGTTGTCCAAGTGATCCTTTATGTGGGTCTCAGTGAAAGCCGCGAACATTGCCTTTGCCTCTGCAAGCAGTCCACGGATGAAAGGTATTTTGTTGTTTGTTGCTGGCTTTAGACCCTGTATATTTGCAAAGAAGAATGTTATCGGACTGGTGGTATTGTTGGTACTGGGGGGGGATTTTTTTTCCGGCATTAGTATCTGTATCTGTCATATACACATACATACATGTATTTTCGCACTGACAAGATGAGACGTATTAGCCCCCAACGTAATCAAAAAAATGATACGACCCATACAATTTAAAGATTTCTAAGCCCGGAACATAAAGGGAAAAACAAGAACCAAAAATTATTAACTACGAACAAAAAACCCACCAGGGTACAATAGAAATAAAAAACTGAACACGGGGGACACCACTAACTTTGTCAAGTTCTTGTAACTACGAACACTACAAAAAGGAACCACGAAATAATCTGGGTCTTGTATTAAGTTGAAAGGGTTTTTGGGCCCTTTCCCCTTTTTGGTAAATTTAAAAAAATATAAAAAAAAACACTTTTTTTGATAAAAGACAGCAAATCGTTACACGGGCCCCCCCTGCAGACGAAGGGCTAAAGCTGTCGAAACCCCTCACAAAAATTGGGGTGTCAAGAGATACAATTTGTAAGTATAAATTTTCCCCTAGGGGTGGTTTTGTCAGCTATTTTTATTCGATGATGGCTGACGAAAACCCACTTGTTTGGACTTTAAAAGGGCCACCCCTTACTGGGTGATTTTAGGTTGAAAAACAAACCCTTGTGGCTCAAGAATTGCCCCAAACCCCCATTACAAGAAAATTTGTAAACATACCTGGGTCTTTGTAACGTGACTATGGTTGGGTTTTCAACAAAACCTTTTTTTTGACGGTATCGGGAACTTTATAGAAGCTGAAATGTCCTTTTAGGTTCCACGTCTTCCCTTGTCCCAGGAAATGCACACTTGGGACCTATGTTCCACAAGATTTGTCTTTTTGTTCACAATTTTTCACAAAGAGAAGCTGATCACACTTTTTTCTTAAGTGGTTGCGGGTTGGGACACTTTGGTTTACACTAACGGGGCCGAAACAGTATCCGGCGTCAGTGTCACTCTCCCTAGAGTCAAAATTGTTTTGGCCCCGCCCACACCGCCCCAAGCCCTCACGGGCCCCAGCACAAAAAAAAAAAAGCCCAAAACCAAACCTTTGATTCCCCCCCCTCCTTGTACCCCTTTGATGAAGCAAAGCAGGGTTTTTTGTTTTCTTGCTGTCTTAAGCTTTGAAAAATGTAAAAACTATTTTACTAAGGTTTAAAAAAGGGGGGAGCAATTTTCCTTAATTGCCTGCCCCAATAAAAGATGACTGTTCTCTTTTTAAAAATACACTTTGCAACACCGCGGAAGGAACAGGGGGTCACTTGACTTTTGTGGATAAACATCTGTGATCAATTACCCCATTCCCAGCAGTAAAAAAAGATGCTCGCCCCCTTTTGAGGGCTTTTTGGGGACTCAGGGCTGAAAAGGGGGTGAAGGGGCTGAAAGGGCTGGAAAAGGGGGTGATACCCCCTCCCCGGAGAAAATTTTTTCCACCCAAATTCAAATGCTGAGCACTAGATACAACGTGGTACTTTTCTTTCTTTTAATTTAAACCATGGACCCCACCCAAAACCACCAGCATTGCTCAGTTTTAACAAGCGCTGAACACGCGACTCGAAGAATTTGAGGGAGTAGAGAGGGAGAGGCTATTAGAGGAAAAGTACTTTGGGGCACAGCTGGAAATTAAAGACACAGGTGAAGCACAGGGATACCAACAAGTATTTCTTTAGTCTTAGGGCGGTCAGGAAGTGGAATTACCTCTACAAAGTAATGGAGGTAGTTTGTACACATTGCATTAAGAGCAGGTACGATAAGGCCCACTAGGCTAAGAGGAGGTGAACCTAACGGAAAGTATGCAGGCGAGGCCAGGAGCTAAGATTCGACCCTGCAAACCACCTATGAACGAAAGCATTTAGGTGAGTACTCCAGGCATAGTTTTTCCCCTCATATCATCATACACTGAGAAGTCAAAACACGATGACACCAAAATAGGGCGTCCAATTCGTTTTAATTAGGGCACTAGAACACTCCAGGATGATTTGAATAGACTGATGCAATGGTCGGAGAAGTGGCAGATTCAGTTAAATATAGACAAACGCAAAGTTCTAATTGTTGGACAGGAAAATAACCATGCCACATATAAACTAAATAATGTAGATCTTAATACTACTGATTGCGAAAAGGATTTTTTTTTATATTTTATTTAAAAAATATACAGCATACATGTATATCACCCATAATTGACGTAAAAGGATTTAGGAGTTCTGGTTAGCAGTAATCTAAAACCAAGACAACAGTGCATTAGTGTTCGCAATAAAGCTAACAGAATTCTTGGCTTCATATCTAGAAGTATAAATAATATAAGTCCTCAGGTTGTTCTTCAGCTCTATATATCCTTAGTTAGGTCTCATTTAGACTATGCTGCTCAGTTCTGGTCACCGTATTACAGAATGGATATAAATACTCTGGAAAACGTACAGAGGAGGATGACAAAGATGATCACATGTATCAGAAATCTTCCCTATGAGGATAGACTGAGGGCCCTGAATCTGCACTCTCTCGAAAGGCGTAGAATTAGGGGATATGATCGAGGTGTATAAATGGAAAACAGGAATAAATAAAGGGGATGTAAATAGTGTACTGAAAATTTCCAGCCAAGACAGGACTCGTAGCAATGGTTTCAAGTTGGGAAAAATTCAGATTCAGGAAGGATATAGGAAAGCACTGGTTTGGTAATAGAGTTGTGGACGAGTGGAACAAACTCCCGAGTACAGTTATTCAGGCTAAAACATTGTGTAGTTTTAAAAATAGGTTAGATAAATACATGAGTGGGTGTGGGTGGGCGTGAGTTGGACCTTACTAACTTGTGCTGCTGGGTCTGGTGCTGTGCTCCTTCCTCGAGTGGAGGTGACCAGACTGGGCGGGTCATTGGGCTAATCCGGGGGAGGGGACATGGACCTGCTCCGCATGGGTCAGTTGGCCTGTTGCAGTGTTCCTTTCTTATGTTCTTATGAACACTTGTCAGTGAGAAACTTAATTTTTTTCCTGTAATTGTCAACTCGGAAAACAGGATTCGTTGGTCATAGTTTCGATCATGTTACTATAAACACTGACCATGATGCGCCACGAACTACAAACACTCAAGACGGGATTCCAAGAACATTGCTCATGTTTCGTAAATCCAAATACACGATCAGACATCCGCAAATGTAATTATCTTGTGAATTCATAATGCATCGTATTTTATATTTTAAATTAGGAATAAATATCCCTGAAAAAGGGGAGTGTCTTCTAAAAATTATTGCTAATGAGAGCAATAATAATCAGAGAACTCGGAGGAGAATAACAAGGTATTTTTATTTTAGAAATAAAGAAGGAACAGGAAATTACTTGAATGATAAACGGACCTTAAATAAAAAAGACTGTTTTGTTGCAGGTTTTATTTTCACTGGGAACATGATTAAAAGATGTTATTGAAGGTCATCCAGAGAATTGCACCTCGATTTGGGGATTGGAAACAAAGGTAGACGAAACTTCCCCATTTGGGGAATTGGAAACAAAGGTAGACGAACCTTCCCCATTTGGGGAATTGGAAACAAAGGTGTGGACGAATATTTCCCCATTCCAAACTTTTTTTTTTATTAGCAGAATTTTTGTTCGTAAACTGCATCCATAAATTCACGAAAAGGAAAAGAGAATGTTTTGCAGGATCTTGAGAATATTTTCTTCACGGGCCTCTCTAGCAATATTTTATGATGATTGCTTATCAATAGCTCTTACGCTTTTATTATGAAAACACGGTGTATGTATACAACCTAGTGTATGTTGCTGTATACCAGTCGCTTTTTATTGATCATGTATACGATACCAAAGCCAGTAGGTATATAACCCGAGTAGCTAATTTTACATGCTATTTTTTACCACTGCTCAGATATAAAATATTAAGGATGCTACCCACAACAGTCGCTTTACAACCCATACTGTACTCAGAGATAATTTCAAAGACACTCTTAGCAGGGGGTTCTGTATTATACGACGTTTCACTCACAGGATTTCATCCCAGTGTGCCAAACGTCGTGTAATGAAAGATTCTTTTGAAATTAGTATCTCGTGGTTTATACTACTGTTTACCTATCTGGATACCTATTTACTGCGAAGGGGAACTGGGATGGAAGGGGTAAGGAGACTTGCCTATACGTCTCGCCCAGCCCGGATATAAAACATATCATCACTGGTAACGTTTTCATTATTTCTCATCTGATTTTTACAAAGTAATAGCATAATACACCCACTCTCCTTTAAAAATTCTTATAGAATAAATTTGAACATCAGGGCTATCAAGATCTTCCTAAAGAAGAAATAAAACTAAATGGAAATTAAAGAAACCCAGGTGATCCTAAATAAATGCTGGGACTCAGTAGCTCGGTTTTGTTAACTGGCTGCTTCGTGATAATCGAGTAAGGAAATACACAGTAGTAATAAAAGATCTTGGCGAGTCCCGGAGAGGTAGTGGCTACCTGCAAGACGAGCCAAAGTGTTATCCTGGCGCTATCATCACTCTTGATATGTTTGTCTGTGGACATAAATATTGGGGGATTACCTCGCCGACACATTGCAACAGGTATTGGACACATTATAGCAGGTGTTGGGCATATTCCAGTAAAGTGTAAGTGTCAGTGTACTGGAGAGAGCGAGTATCCATACAGTGGAGAGTGTAAGTCCATAGAAAAGAGATTTAAGTGTTTATACACTTAAATGTATATTCTTAATACACTGGAGAGTGAATCAGCACACTTGATAGTGTAAGTGTCCGCTCACTGGAGATTATAAGTGCTCATAGACCGGAGGGTGCGAGTGTTCATACACTGGAGACCGCAAGTCCATCTATCATAGTATCATCTCGTGTAGCGGGGAATAAGTTACTGCATGTACTGGTAAGTGTCAGTCAACATATTGGAGAGTATAAATATAAACACAGTGAAAGAACCACAGAGACAGCTTCCACCATCCAAACAATGATACATTGTCCAGCACCAGGCGAGGTTAATGTCTTTTTTTTTTCTGACGTTTATTGGAACTGCTGAATGATTACATGTACCGCAAACTAAAGCTACAGATGTCTGGGCTCATGTTGATCTATGTTTACAGATGTTGTAGTTAATGTTGCACCAAAGGTCTCACCGCTGTATAACCCTTGTGGGTTTAGAGCTTAGTTGTGATTTTAATGCCCAAAGGTCTGCTACTATTGTTGATGTTGCCCAAAGTGCACTACACCCCAAGTCAATCTTAACCAATACACCTGATCACAGGTTCTCTGATGTAAACTTTGGTTATTGATACGACGAAGAGGTTCCAAAAGACGTCAACAAACGCTAGGAGATACTGAAAGCCGTTTCGGTCCTGGGACCTTGGTCACTCTGGCCCTTAGACAGAAACGGTTTGTAATAAATATGTCCTGGAGTTTGCTGACGTGTCTTTATAAACCACAGGTTCCATGTTGATCAAGTCAGCGTTCACTTTGGCAACATTCACCAGTGAAGTTACCCACCCAAACTGTCTATTTATGATCCCATATAATGATTATACACCAAACTCTGAGGGAACATTTATGAGAGACCAAACTTCCAGATCGTCCAAGTCAGACCGAAACGTCGTCATAAGTTTCATTCTCTTATGTGCGGGTTGTTTGTGTATTGTTCCAGTCACGATATTTGTTTTATTAATACACAGGCAATTTCTCGCCAAGGCAGAGTGACCCAAAAAGAAAAAAACGCTTTCATCATCACTCACTCCACTGTCTTGCCAGAGGCGGGGCGACACTACTGTTCAAAAACTGCAACATATCTCTACCCCTCCTTCAGAGCGCAGTCACTGTACTTCGCGCCTCCAGGACTCGAGTCCGGCTAACCGGTTTTTCATGAATCTCTTCATAAATGTTACTTTGCTCACACTCCAACAGCACGTCAAGTCACAAAAACCATTTGCATCCACTCACTTCTAACACACACACACACACACACACACACACACACACAACACACACACAACACACACAACACACACACACACACGCATGCTTGCTAGGAGTCCAAGCCTCTCGCACACAAAACCTCCTTAACCCCTTCGCTCCAACTTTCCCTAGATGTTTGCACCAGAGTGAAGAAACATGGACCCAGGCAAAACATTATGATAAATTACCTCTGCAAATTGTCGTTTCCTCCAGGCATTTGAGCTAATTAATGGACAAGCTTAACTAAACGCAAATAGGATAATTTTGCAAAAAAATAGCATGAAAGGTCTTCTGGCCAGAACTGTTTTTAATATACATTTCATTTCTGCTCATGGGTTAAGCTCTTTTCTTTTATTATAATAATAATATTTCTGCTCGTATCCCCGTCTAATAATTTATTATAGAGACTCTTACAGTTTCTAGTTAATTATAACCATAGTTATAATAAGTTTAATTTTGCACAGGAGTGGAGCGGCAAGCCAATGGAAGACCTTGGTCAGTGGCGGGTCATCATATAACAAAGATAAGCGTCAGGAAACACTTGTCCTGTTTCCTGTCCAATCTTACCTAACCTTACCTCCTCGGTACTGAATAATATTCTTCTAATATTACATTATGTGCGCCAATCAACATTAAAACGAACTGATGGATAGTTTTGCT
>NW_026472834.1:0-10909 GCF_026875155.1 Cherax quadricarinatus
CACCTGAATCCTTTGTACTGTCTCTCCCATCTATCAGAGTGATTGAGTTTGGGGAGTCAAAAGTGATCATTACCCTACCTTCTTATAATTAGTAATTACACAGAAATAAGCCTCTCTCTCTCTCTATCCCCTTGGGGGATGTTTAAACATATTAAATCTTGTACCCCTGACAGCACCTGAGCTTATGAAGACCAACCCATTATCACATTCTTTTTCCACACTCATTATCCTGGGAATCTGCCCACCTGCACACCTGAATCCTTTTTTGTACTGCCTCTCCCATCTATCAGAGTGATTGAGTTTGGGGTGTCAGAAGTGATCATTACCTACCTTCCTATACTTAGTAATTACACAGAAATAAATCTCTCTATCCCCTGGGGGATGATTAAACATATTAAACTTGTACCCCCTGACAGCACCTGTGCTTATGCAGACCACCCATTATCACATTCTTTTCCACACTCATTATCCCGGAATCTGCCACCTGCACACCCGAATCCTTTGTTCTACTTTATGTACCTACTTATTAATGCATAGGAATAAGTCTCTCTATCCCCTTGGGCCATGATTAATCATATTAAACAATTACCCTGTCATGCAAACCCCATCATTATCGCATTTTCCATGGTCATTATCCGGCAGTGTTCCTAGATCGACCAATATATACTACTGACGGTAGTAACCAGCAACTCCTAAAAATCTTGATACGCTTTTCCTATCCTTAGGGGTAGGAAATTCTAAGAGGGCCTTTACTTTGGCTATCAAAGGAGCGACTTCACCTTGTCCAATCCGAAATCCTAAGTATTTAATTTTCGTCTGGCCAAACTCACAATTGAACAAATTCACTGTAAAATTATGTTTTCTCAAGGCGTCAAACAAGGCTTTAAGCTGTCTAAGGTGTTGGGGCCAACTATCGCTGTATACGACTAAGTCGTCTAAGTAAGCTTCTACTCCATCCAATCTGCCCGTAAATATGTTCATAATGGGTATGGGGTGACTACCGCCCACAGGATGGGTGTGGGGTGACTACCACCCACAGGATGGATATGGGGTGACTGCCACCCACAGGATGGGTATGGGGTGACTACCGCCCACAGGATGGGTATGGGGTGACTACCACAAACACGATGGGTATGGGGAGACTACCGCCCACATGATGGGTATGGAGTGACTATCACCCACAGGATGGGTATGGGGGACTACCACCCACAGGATTGGTATGGAGTGACTACCGCCCTCAGAATGGGTATGGGGTAACTTTCACTCTCAGGGTGGGTATGGAGTGACTACCACCCACAGGATGGATATGCGGTGACTACGACCCACAGGATGGGTATGGAGTGACTACCACCCACAGGATGGATATAGGGTGACTTCCACCCACAGGATAGGAATGGGTGACTACCACCCACAGGATGGATATGGGGGTGACTACGACCCACAGGAAGGGTATGGAGTGACTACCACCCACAGGATGGGTATGGGGTGACTGCCGCCCACAGGATGGGTATGGGGTGACTACCGCAAGCAGGATGGGTTTGGGGTGACTACCACTCACAGGATGGGTATAAAGTGACTACCATCCACAGAATAGGTATGGGGTGACTACTACCAACAGGATGGGTAAGAGGTGATTACCACCCATAGTATGGGTATGTTGTGACTACCACCCACAGGATGGGTATGGGGTGACTGCCAAACACAGGATGGGTATGGGGTGACTACCACCCACAGGAAGGGTATGGGGTGACTACCACCCACAGGATGGGTATGGGGTGACTATCACGCACAAGATGGGTATGGGGTGACTACCACCCACAGGATGGGTATGGGGTGGCTACCATCCACAGGATGGGTAAGGGGTGACTACCACTCACAGGAAGGGTATGGGGTGACTACCACCCACAGGATGGGTATGGGGTGACTATCACCCACACGATGGGTATGGGGTGACTACCACCCACAGGATGGGTATGGGGTGACTACCACCCACAGGATGGGTATGGGGTTACTACCGCCCTCTAGATGGGTATGAGGTGACTACCACCCACAGGATGGATATGGTGTGACTACAACCCACTGGAAGGGTATGGGGTGACTACCACCCACAGGATGGGTATGGGGTGACTACCGCCCTCAGGATGGGTATGTGGTGACTACCACCGACAGGATGAGTATGTTGTTACTACCGCCCTCAGGATGGGTATGAGGTGACTACCACCCACAGGATGGGTATCGCGTGACTACAACCCACAATAAGGGTATAGGGGTGACTACCACCCACAGGATGGGTATGGGGTGACTTCCGCACTCAGGATTGGTATGGGGTGACTACCACCCACAGGATGGATATGGGGTGACTACGACCCACAGGATGGTTATGGGGTGACTACCACCCCCAGGATGGGTATGGCGTGACTACCACCCACAGGATGGATGTAGGGTGACTACCACCCACAGGATTTATATGGGGTGACTACCACAACAGGATGAGTATGGGGAGACTGCCACCCACAGGATAGGTATGGGGTGACTACCGCCCTCAGGATGGGTATAGGGTGACTACAACCGACAGGATGGATATGAGGTGACTACCACCCACAGGATGAGTATGGGGTGATTACCGCCCACAGGAAGGGTATGGTGTGACTAGCACCCACAGGATGGATAAGGGGTGACTACCAGCCACAGGATGGGTTAGGGTTGACTACCGCCCACAGGATGGGTATGGGGTGACTACCACCCACAGGATGGATGTGGGGTGAGTACAACCCACAGGATGGGTATGGGGTGACTACTGCCCACAGGATGGGTATAGGGTGACTACAGCCCACAGGATAGGTATGGGGTGACTACCGCCCACAGGGTGGGTTTGGGGTGACTTCCACCCACAGGATGGGTATGGGGTGACTACCACCCTCAGGATGGGTATGGGGTCACTACCACCCACAGGATGTGTATGGAGTGACTACCACCCACAGGACGGGTATGGGGTGACTACCACCCACAGGATGGGTATGGGGTGACTACCACCCACAGGATGGGTATGGGGTGACTACCACCCACAGGATGGGCATGGGGTGACTACCCCCCACAATATGGGTATAGTGTGACTACCATCCAGAGGATGGGTAAGGCGTGACTGCCACCCACAGGATGGGTATCGGATGACTACCACCCACAGGATTGGTATGGGGTGATTACCACCCACAGGATGGGTATGGGGTGACTCTCACCCACAGGATGGGAATGGGGTGACTACCACCCACAGGTTGGGTATGGGGTGACAACCACCCACAGGATGGGTATGGGGTGACTACCACCCACAGGATGGGCATGGGGTGACTACCACCCACAGGGTGGGTATGGGGTGACTACCACCCACAGAATGGGTATGGTGTGACTACCACCCACAGGATGGGTATGTGGTGACTACTATCCACAGGATGGGTATGGGGTGACTACCACCCACAGGATGGGTATGGGGTGACTACCACCCACAGGATGGGTATAGGGTGACTGCCACCCACAGGATGGATATGTTGTGACTTCCACCCACAGTATGGGTATGGGGTGACTACCACCCACAGGTTGGGAATGGGGTGACTACCAACCCCAGGTTGGGTATAGGGTGACTACCACCCACAGGTTGGGTATGGTGTGACTCCCACCCACTGTTTGGGTATAGGGTGATTACCACCCACATGGTGGGTATGAGGTGACTACCACCCACATTATGTGTATGGTGTGACTGCTGCCCACAGGATGGGTATGGGGTGACTACCACCCACAGGTTGGGTATTGCGTGACTACCACCCACAGGTTGTGTATAGGTTGACTACCACCCACATGTTGGGTATGGTGTGACTACTACCCACAGGTTAGGTATGGGGTGATTACCACCCACAGGGTGGGTATGGGGTGACTTCCACCCACAGGATGTGTATGTTGTGACTGCTGCCCACAGGATGGGTATGAGGTGACTACCACCCGCAGGTTTGGTATGGGGTGACTACCACCCACATTGTGGATATGGGGTGACTACTGCCCGCAGGATGGGTATGGGATGACTGCTGCCCACAGGATAGGTATGGGGTGACTGCTGCCCAAAGGATGGTTATGGGGTGAATACCGCCCACAGGATGTGTATGGGATGACTGCTGCCCACTGGATGGGTATGGGGTGACTGCTGCCCAAATAATGGGTATGGAGTGAATACCACCCACAGGATGTGTATGGGATAAGTGCTGCTCACAGGATGGGTATGGGGTGACTGCTGCCCACAGGATGGGTTTGGTGTGCATAATAAACATATTAATCTAACTTATATTCTTCTCAAATTTCATTAATTATAAATTAATCCAATTTGTATAATCCAAAAGCTATGGTTCTTGATGTTGAGCTCCTCTGACATGATCAATCCCAGGTCCTTGACGTTAGTTTCTCGCTCTATTGTGTGGTTGGAATTTGGTTTATGCTGTGATGAAGTTTTAATTTCCTCACGTTTACCATAACTGAGTAATTGAAATTTATCATTGTTGAACTTCATATTGTTTTCTGCAGCCCACTGAAAGATTTGGTTGATGTCCGCCTGGAGCTGTGCAGTGTCTTCAATGGAAGACACTGTCATGCAGATTCGGGTGTCATCTGCAAAGGAAGACACGGTGCTGTGGCTGACATCCTTGTCTATGTCAGATATGAGGATGAGGAACAAGATGGGAGCGAGTACTGTGCCTTGTGGAACAGAGCTTTTCACCGTAGCCGCCTCAGACTTTACTCTGTTGACTACTACTCTTAATGTTCTGTTTGTCAGGAAATTATAGATCCATCTACACTTTTCCCGTTTTCCTTTAGCATGCATTTTGTGTGCTGTTACGCCATGGTCACACTTGTTGAAGGCTTTTACAAAATCTGAGTATATTATTACATTTGCATTTTTTAGTCTTCTAGTGCATCAAGGACCTTGTCGTAGTGATCCAGAAGTTGGGACAGACAGGATCGACCTACTCTAAACCCATGATGCCCTGGGTTGTGTAACTGATGGGTATCTAGATGGGTGGCGATCTTGCTTCTTAGGACCCTTTCAAAGATTTTTTTGATATTGTATGTTAGCGCTATAGGTCTGTAGTTCTTTACTTTCCTTATTAAACTTGATTTTATTTCTCTGGATCATGGATCTGCTGGATACAACTTAGACTTTTGAAAATTAATTGAATGATTAAAAACTCTTACATAACTAAACTTAGCATTAGAATCTTGTCCACTTCTAATGCTATATTTATGTTGTAATCTTAGTTCAAGAGTTTTTCCACTTGAAATAAATAACAAAAAGGCACAATACCGTGACTGGAACGATACACAAATAACCCGCACTTTGACTGTAGAGAAAGTATATCAAGAAAGTTTTCATAGTAAGGGAGAACCAATATATATTTTTAGTTACATGAGGTTGGCTGTTATTTTTTGAACTCTTAAGAGTAATCCTAGCAATTAAAAAAAACAATTAAGTGTTTTGGGATCATTTTCCTATTTTATAAATCTTCAAAATTTCATTATTTATGAACTCATGGCTGCAAATACACAAACTTTAACTCTATTATAAAGTGAATAATATTGCACATAAGAACAGTTATTTGATGGTTTTCTGTAAATTTAAAATTTAAAATCATGGTTCCCCTTAATAATTAAATTATCTAGGAAAGGCAATGAGTTAGTTTGTTCAAACTCATCAGTAAAATTTCTGGAATGAGCTACACTATTTAATTAACAAAGAAATAGTTTAAATCTACATTTTTAGGCATTAGACATAAAATATTATCAACATATCTGTACCACTTAGCTCTACTCTGAAGAACTTTGTTAAGTAATCTTGCTTCAGTACTCGAACCAGTGTTGTTTTTGCCCGCCTCATGGTGAGTGAAAACTACATGACGCTCTAACCTACAGGGCCACCAAATCCTAAAAGAATCACACATCCAGCAGAGCTAGGTGTTTTACCATGATCCGAGGACATATGGCAGTGTGGGTGCCTCTGAGCTAATTTCATTCTACTCCCTGTTTGGTGTATTAGCTCCCAAAAAAGATTTATTGTATCCTAACCCTCTTCAAGAGGGTCTCCTTGTCAATGTGAAGAGGCTTTTGGTTTGAGGAATTGGACCTTTCGGTCTTCATCCTCCGACCAAACATAAATTCCCACTAATCCTCCATTCCCTGTCCCATAATTCTCCACCTTCCTTTTCCATCCCTCTTCCTTTTAGCATTTTCTCCCCTATCATTCCTTTCTTGCTTTTGGTCTTTTAGGTCCTCAACCCCGAAATTCGCTCCTAGGTTGGGAAGAGGTGTCGTTGTTAATCCTGTTTTGTTGTGGTGGTGTTTGTCATGGAATCTGGATCATCTAAGGATGTGCCAGGGGATGTGCTAGAAATGTCCCAAAGGGAGGTTTTCAATGTCTTTCAGGTGACAGGTGTATCTCTGGAGGTTGCCTGAAGGTTCTGGGAGGTGGTGGCCGAAAGGGGTATGGCTTAGGATAAATTTCCGACCAACCTGCCTTTTGTCTGACGAGGTGGCTCGTTAGACGGGAAGTTGCAAATCCTGGATCACTTGTTTACTGGCATGAATGGTAGAGTAGAGCACAGATTCAATACTACATCTGTGCTACCGGTTCTCTTAGGCACAGAGGGAAATGCATGGTTCTTTTCATTTCTCCTGGGGGCTACCCCCTTGATACCCAACCCCCTTGTATTTTTCTCCTTCTTGACCTTTATTTATTCCTGATGTTGAATTTCTGGTTTGTTCCCTACCTCCATCTTTCCTCTTACTTTAATGATCATCTTTTCCTCTAAGTAGGGTATCATTGTGACTCGTGGAGATCAGTTAGAGGCTCTTCTCACTTCTTCATGTTTAAAATACAGGTACACCCACTCATTTTGACTCTCACATTTAAACTCTCTCTTACATGGATCTCTCGGTTTGTTAGTCTTCAACTGCACTCAACTTTACCTGGTCTATGCTCCCACATATATATCACAGTGATCATTTTTCTATCCTCATTACTTTTCATATATATTCTCGCTCTCCTCATAGCCCAGGTTGAGAGTTTGAACATGAGAATTGGGCCCTTTACTCACGTCAAAACATTCTTAGTGTGGAATCTTCTGCTTTGTTCTTCAATAATGAGCTATTATAATTATTTTTGAGCTTTCTTTTAACCGTAGCTTCATACACAATCCCTCAAACCTCGAGTAGGCAATTTTAGAAATGGGTGCCATAGTTGTTTCCAACTTGTGTTTGTGCAGCCTGTTTCAAACATGTTGTGTTGGGCTGTTATCGTTAAAACTGTAGTGCAGAACGGCTCCTTCACTTTAAATGGGCGAGGGCACCTCCCTGATGTGCAATCCATGAAGCAAAATGCACTTGTTGCCAGGATTATGTTTCTGCCGTTACTTCCACTTCCTCTATGAGTGTGGTTTGGAAAAAAATACGAAAATTGAGTGGCAAGTATTCTATATATCCTGCTCCCACTTTTAGGGTTGTTCGTGGTAGCATTGCAAAACCCTGCTGAAGTTGCCATAGTAACTGGAAATCATTTCGTCCATATTTCGCAGGGCTCCATCTCTGCCCCTCGTTTCTTTCCTCCAAGTCTGCTAGAGAGTTACCACTTCTAGACTACTTTCAGCAGAGAAATATCTTAAAATGTGCCTTTTACGCTTCTTCAACAAGAGTCAACACTTTCTTCTTGCCGACCATCTGTAACTGATGACATTCAGATTAATATGCTTAAGCAATTACGTCCTTCAGCCCTCGTAGTCCTCTTACTTCTTTTTAATATTGTTTTTTCGGTAGAGATTCTTTCCTTCCTGTGGAAAAAATCGCTGTGGTTTTGTATTTTCATAACCTAGGTACTTCAGACTTTGATGTCTCCCACTATCGACCCATTGTTCCTACTAGTGCAGTTTACAGCTTGCTGGAACTTTTATTGTGGTATTTACAGACACACAGTAGTCTTTCCACTCGTTAATTTGGCTTTCATAAACGCCGCTCCTTCACTGACCCATTACTTCACTCTTATTCCTGTCTTTGTAAGGCCTTTGTTAGTAAGCACTTTGCTATCGCAGTGTTTTTCAAGCTTGGTAAAGCTTATGACTCTATTCAGAGATATAACATCTTGGCCCAAGCTCATTCCTTAAGCCTCCGGGGCAATCTGCTACTTTTCATTATAATCTTGTCTATGAGACATATCTAAGACCAGATTAATAATATAGTTTCCCCTAACTATATGAAGGTGAAGGTGTCCCTCTAGGATGTCCTTAGTACTAATCTTTATAACTATCAATTATTAATGATCTTTCCTCTGTTCGCCCATATAATATCTGGTCATCACTTTATGTTGATGACTTTGCTATAGCTTGTGCACGCGCTAACTGCCACCTAGTAGCAGCCTCTCTACAGACTGCAGCTGACTGTGCTTCCCATTGGGCTACTACTCATAGGTTTAAATTTTCTGATATTAAAACACACCAGATTACTTTTACTAGATGTTCTGTTGTCTCTAATACACAATTATATATATATGGTTCCAGTATCTGTGAACATGATATGGTCAGATTTGTTGGACTTCTGTTTGATCGACGGCTGTCCTCGAAATCACATAACTTCCCTGAAACCAGTTTGCCTTAGCCGGCTGAACCTCCTTAAAGCCCTCGCTTATCTTCATTGTGTCATGATCTTAGCGAAACAAGATTATTGAGACCAGATATGCTCTCCAGCCTCACTTAATCCCATTCATCATCAGGGATTACATTTGTGTCCAGGTGCTTTACGTTACTCTTCTGTCAAGAGCCTATATGTATAGCGAATGTTCCATCTTTGCATAATCAGCATGATACCCATTGTCTCCGATATTTTGTCTGCTCTCATGACCCTCACGAAACCTTCTACATACAGGATGATACAGAAAGTTAGTAGAGGGTTCCATTGTTACATCGCCGCCATTGTTTACCCCATCCCTTTTCTCTCGGTATTTCTTCTCTTTCTCTTGGTTTTCTTAAAGTGATTCATTTATATGCTAATCTGGCTTTATAACTTTTCTCTTTTTCTTGAGAGGACCCGACAATTCGAGTTTGTTCTTTCCCACAGCCTTGCACAAAACCTAAAATTTCTTACAGTAGCTTCTCGCTCCCTATTCCTTAACCATTCCGGTCTCATTTTCATGCCGTTGCAGTTTACACTGATGGTTCTAAGTCCTCTGTCAGTGTTGCTTTGGGCAGCAGTGTTCCTGACAGCATTGTGTGAGATCATTATATTTGACTCAACTAGCATTTTCCCCTCTGAACTGTACGAAATTATCATTGTCACTATACATATTTCATCCATGTTTACCTCAACATTTGTAGTAGTTCAGACTCCTTTAATGGCTTGCAGGCTATCAAATATTTTTAAATTTTCCTCATCCTCTAGTTCTTTGGTTGTGCCGCATTTGTACTAAAAAAACGAAGATATTGTTGGCTGGCTCCCAGGTCATGTTGGTGTTCAGGGCAACGAGTAGGTGGACTCTACTGCTCGGTGAACTATCCATGACCAACGAGCAGGTGGACTCTACTGCTCGGTGAACTATACATGACCAACGAGCAGGTGGACTCTACTGCTCGGTGAAATATCCATGACCAACGGGGCAGGTGGACTCTACTGCTCGGGGGAACTATACATGACCAACGAGCAGGTGGGATCTACTTTCTCGGTGAAAATTACATGACCAACGAGCAGGTGGACTCTACTGCTCGGCGAACTTACATGACCAAACGAGCAGGTGGACTCTACTGCTCGGTGAACTATACATGACCAACGAGAGGTGGACTCTAAATGCTCGGTGAACTATACATGACCAACGGCAGGTGGACTCTAATGCTCGGTGAACTATACATGCCAACGAGAAGGTGGACTCTACTGCTCGGTGAACTATACATGACCTCCATGTTTAAAATTAGGATATCCCCTTCTCAGATTATTTTTTAATAAAACTCTGCTCATCTTTGCAACCGTTGGCAGCAACGTTGGTCTGAGTTGATTCATAACAAATATTCTATGAAGCTGTATTTAGTGTTCTGCTCTTCTTATCTTCTTATCTTTTTATCTTGAGAGACTATGCTCTTCCATCTTCGCATCAGGCACACATGTCTGTGAGAACTGTCAAGTTCCTATTCAGTTTGTTTATTAGACTGTCCTGTCTAGCAACTGACACGCAGAATTTACCTCAGACGTCGTCATTTCTCTAAAGTTCTTTTTTATCATCCCTCCTCTTGGGCAGCTCCAAGTTTGACCCCAGACTCTATTTTTGACTTTTTGTTAGCAACAATTTATTATACCAACTTGATAACGAAACACAGCCCCGAACAACCGGTGTCTGGTGGCTAAAGCTCCCCCTTCACACACGGAGGGCCCGGGGTTTGATTCCCGGCGGGTGGGAAAATTCCGACACGTTTCCTTACACCTGTTGTCTGTTCACCTACAGCAAATAGGTACCTGGGTGTTAGTCGATGGTGTGGGACGCATCCTGGGGGACAAGATTAAGGACCCCAATGGAAAAAAAGTTAGACAGTCCTCGATGACGCACTGACTTTTTTGGGTTATCCTGGGTGGCTAACCCTCCGGGGTTAAAAATCCCAACAAAATCTCTCTCTTCATTTCCGACTCAGAAAATAATAATACTTTACCTTTAATTCATTATAAATTTACAATTGTGCCTCTTCACTGTCTAAAACTTTTCTAAAACTTTCTATGGTTTTTTACAACTGAGTTAAGTTTAAAATAAGATTTGTTCAGAATTATAAATGGGGTGTTAGGCACCTGGGATAAACCTTTTAAAGTCAGTGAGTATTGGGCTACTGTCGTCTATTTCTGGGGGTTCTTCACC
>NW_026472835.1:0-11163 GCF_026875155.1 Cherax quadricarinatus
TCTGAGTGGATTTATTTCTTCAACCCAAAATTTTTGGGGGTTAAGTGTTAGGGGGCGGGGTGACTCGCCTCTCCCATTGAAAGGGGGGTGGGGGGTATCATTCAGGGGGGAACCCCATTTGTGTTTGAAAATTAAAGAGGAATGGAGGGGGGTGTTGCAGGAATGGGGGGGGTTAGGGGCAGGGGGTGTTTTTTTGCGAAGTGTATCGTGGGAAAATGATGTGAAAGTTAAAAAGATTTAGTGTGATGACTATTTTTTTTTCGGGCTTACCATTTGGGGGGAAATTGAGGGGGAGAAACTGTAAATGAGGAGGACAGGAAAAAAAGGGGGGCGGGGAAATGTGCCGGGCCTTATGTGACCCTTGGGGGGAATTTTTCATTAAGAATTTGCTTTGGGGGGAGGGTCGTGGGGGGTAGACACACTTTCGAAAGGGGGGTTAGCGCTCTTTAAAAATTGTATCTCTCTCAGGGGGGTCTTAGTTAAATATTTCCATAAAATAGATTGCTTATTTGGATCATTGAGCTAGTCAGGTTGGGGGGGGAATCACTAGGGGACTCACCCCTTAAACTGTCCAAACGTATATAAGGTTATTTGTAGTGAAAATTTTTTGGGGAAAAAAAAAAATTTTTTTCTTTTGAAAGGAAAAAAAAGAATTTTGGGTACCCGGCACCCCCCAATTTTTTTAATATGCGCACAGTGAGGGGCCACACCCATTCCTCATGTTAGGTGACTCAGGCTTATTGTGGCAATGTTGAATGAAAGATGAAAAACGTATATTATTTTGGGGGTGCTACGCTCATGAAGTATATATACTTTGGACCGTTAAAGGGGCTTGGGATTACTGGAAGTTAAAAAAAGTGGTTGGTGATGAGGAGGGGTTTGGGGGGGTTTTCAAAACTAGGGGGGGGTTAAGTGAGGAAACGCGGGGGGGGAGGGTTGGGGCTTGGTGGGGTTTTGTGGGTAAAAAAACATTAGGCAATTATGTGAGGGAGGGGAAAGAATGAAAAAATTTGAATATGGTCTTGCCCAAAATTTTGGGAAAACAAAGGCTAAGGGGTTGTTCCTGGGGGGGAGTGGGGGGATTTCCCCAGGATGACTTATTTCTCTTAAAAGGGAGGGTGCATGATTCAGGATGAGGGTTTCCCAAGGGTGAGGTACAGGTGGGGTTGGGGGATAAGGGGGGGACAGCCCTTTAGCATTTATTGCTAGGCAAAGGGAATGGCGCAGGTACTCATTCATGGCTGGAGGTTCAGATCGGTGGGGGGGTTACGGGAGGGGAGGGATTACGAGCCCGAAGAAATATGGCGAACAACAAAGGGGTGAGAAGTATTGGCAAAGTGGGGGGGTAGGGGGTTTGGCTTTAGAGCGGTTGTGAGAGTGTATTAGCAAAATTTGGGAGCAGTGATAGGGGGCATTGGGGGGGGCGATAAAGAGGAGGGAAAAATGGGGGCTTTTAAATGAAAGATAAGGGCAAAAACTCCGAATTAATGGTTCCCTGAAAGTTTTATCAAGAGCATTGGGACATGGGGGCTTTTTTGGTAAGGTTATTGAACTTGAGAAGGAAAGGGTGTTTTGGGCAAGAAGCAGGCAAGGGCAGTGGTGGTGTTAGTCCCAAAGGGGGAAGGGTACCACACCCTTGGGGACTCCCGGGGCTATCTCATTGTTTGCACGGATTATAAGTTTTTGCCAAGATTTTGGGGGAAAGGGTTTAGGTGCATTTTAAGGGGTGAGTAGTATCGAAAGCTCAGTTTGGGTTGCCAGGAGGTCTAAGGGGAGGGGCAGGGGGTTGCTAAGGGTTTTTGGGGAATAAAAGGGGGGGGGGGCATATTTTCATTAGATTGGCAGGGCACATATATAAGGGGACAAGGGGGCATTGAGGGGGATCCCAGGAACAGGGGTTTTGGGACAAATCGTGGGTTTGGGGGATCTTGGTCGGGGTGCTATGGTGTGGTGCAATTAATGGAAGCTTTGGGAAAATTGTAAGGGGAAGGGGGCTTTGCAGGGGGGGCCTATGTCACAACTATTTTTTTGCATATCACAGGACCCCTTTTTTAGGTTGGTGGAGATGCATATGCACTGGGGGGAATAGGGGTGGGGGCAGAGGGTTTGGCCCCGGGTTTTTATTTGTTATGTAAATACACAACTGTTCTGGTTGGGTGGGATGTCGAGGGGGCTTTTGAGGGGTTTTTACACTTTTCAAGGGGCAAAGGTAAGAGTGAATGCAGAAAAGTCCCCGGTCATGGGTTTTTGGGGCTTGGGGGGGGAGGGCAGCGGGGGTTGTACCGTGGGGGCAGCAGTGGATTTGTTGAAATTTTTTGGTATCTTCTATGTGGTGACCTACGTTCATGGTGGAAAACTCGAATCGTTGTGGATCGGATTCGGGGTTTGCCGGGGGAGCATTGGGGCCATATCCCCTCCCCTTGTGCAAAGAGCTTTTGTCATTAATGTTTTTTTGTATAGTGGTGGGGTACGGGGGGCCGTGTTCACATTAAAAAAGACAGTGACATGGGGCTACTTAGCAGGTTTTTCAAAGTCTTTTGGGGTTTTTTTTTTGAGGGCTAAAAGGGAATAGAAAATGCACCTTGAGTTGAGGGGAGGGGTTTGGGGATTGCGGGGTTAAAATGGAGGTTAAATGGTCTTCAAAAAGGGGGAGGTAATGGGGGAAAGGGGTGTGGGGGGGGGGGGGGTTTGGCGATATATAATAAATTGAAATGTATGTTGGGGCTCAAAATGGTAACCTTTATTCGGCATAAACCGGGGGGCTAAGGGTTGTGAGGGGGCCCTGTTTTCAATCAGCCCAGGGTTTCCCCAATGGGAAATGGTTTTGGCAATCGCAAGGTGAGGGGTACCACCACCTTCTGTCTTGCATTCCCTTTTAAAACTGGGGTTAAAAACGGTTTTTACTCCTAGTGGGTTCTATTTTCCTTGCTTTCCGTGGAGTGACTAATGCCATTGTTTTACATTTTTTATAGTTACTACTTTCGTTCTAAATTGGTAAGGGGAATATAAACGAAAGTTTTCTGCTTTTTTATTTTGGGTCCCTTTACACCCTGGAACCCGGGCCCTTTTTTTTCTCCCGGTTGTAATATGGGGAGCCTGTCCAAAAGCTGGGGCGGGGCTTGGGGCACAGGAAGCCTGGGGGATCTGGAAGCAGGAAAAATTGTTAGCTTTTCTGCTGGAATTTCTTACTTTGCCAATGCTTTTACAAATTTGCATTCAAAAGCCCTTTATGGGATGACGTTTTAACAGCTTGCTACTAGCTTGTTCGTAGCCGCTTTACTATGGGCAATCTTGGGTGAAGTTTTGCAGCAGCTTTGCTATTGTGTATTCACCTTGTAAGTGTTGGGATTCTGCAATCGACGGGTGTAAGCTAAGCGTGTCTGCAAATAACTGTTTACGTTGGGGATTCTGCAATCGTACTGTTTACAAATAACAAATTTTTCTATAAGCAAAAAACCCTCCGTGAATACTAGAAAGCCGCCTTCTAGCATCCGGGGCCTATTACGGGGTTTTTGAACAATATCATACCGGCCCAAATTTCCATTAAAATTCATAAGATTCAGTATTCTTGGGATTAAAAACGGTAGGTACTAACAAAAAAATTAAAATTTTAATACGTTTATTAATAAAAAATTTTGTCTAGGCATAATCAAATTAAATTAAATTAATCAACATAAAAAAAATAATAATAATCACTTCACTATTACATATTTTGTGCTGAAGGCCAAAATCACATCTTTTTGGCTTTTAAAAATACCGCTGGGACCTTAAATTTGAATTTGACAAAATAAAAAATACAAAAAAAGTTTGTGGATGTGTTAATGCCTAAATATTCGCTATGTCCACAAAATCGACTAGACTTAACCATATGACAAAAGTCCCCACATAAACTAACTTGACCCAAACCCGGGGAATCGAACAGCTTCTTGAACAATAAAACGACTGATAAGCCCCAACGCAATAACAAACATCAGCGCACAGAAAACAGGAATAAGGGGATAATTAAAAGACCTAATTTGGGGCCCTCTCAGATCCCCCACAAAATCACGAAACTCCCCAAATTTCGAAATTAAAATTCGCATTAGAAATATCCCCACTGTGACATGCACAGATACCGTACAAATTAGGGCAAAACACAGCCAGGCCTGAGTTGCTCAGATGTCTAGGACAACAACCCCATACAAATCGAAAAACACTAATCAGGCGGTTCTGTGAATAGAGTTACACAAAACCAAAACAAGAAACGACAGGACGATCTTCCAACAAGGGCCCGCAAGGGGAAACAGGCATTCCAAAAACCCAAACCAAAAAAAGAAAAAAGGGGGATCAAAGCAAACAGTTCCTCCGGTGAGGGGTGACCCCCCTCCCGATCTGTGATATCTCCGGGGCCGTGCCCGCAACAACCGAGAAGCCGGGGGGAAAGGAGAACGAGGGTAATTTCGTATTAGACATCAAGACTTGAACTATGAGACTGAATAATTATATAAATGTTTCATCCTACAAAAAAGCATAACAAAGTCAAAAAAATTTAAAAGCAATTATTTCACGATTTAGCTATCATCGCAAATATAAGCAATAAAAATTAAAAGAAAAAGGGCATATACATTATTACAATGGGGCCCCCTTTCAGGGTTTGCAATACCCCCCACAGGGACAAAGGGTTTCGCACTGGGAGTTGCTTTAATGTCTTTTCACATGTTTACTCGTATAATTTAGTCATAATATAATAAAAAAATAAACAGTCACTCTTGTGCCAAGCACTTTTTTAAAATTTTTACAGTGTCTATTTCACAAATTATGCCCCTCAACTGGGGCTACACATCTTATCTCTGCATACTCATGGTTATGTACATCAGTGTGAGACAGGATAGCATAGCAAGCATGACACATTGAGCTCCATTATAGTATGGAGAAAATTTGAACATATCTTAGCATAGACAGGAGCGTATTCCACTCTAAAAAAATTTTGTGGGGAAATGCGAGGCAGTATGAACATCTGCGTATGAGGCTTGAATGCAGTAACTTAATGGGTGTAGTCATCTTCGTCTCTCAGCCATGAGTGAGAGGACGTGTTTCACTGGCCCTCTATAGCGTTGGGTGGCAGTTTCTTTTTCTCAACATGGCCAGGCAGCCAGACGCCGCGTCAACACTGTGTGTTTGGAATTAACTCGGGGGCCAGTGTTGGGAAACCATAAATGGCGATATTATTGCAGCGATAACCGAGAACCTTGTTCCCCAACGAGGTTTTGTGCTTTTTGAGGATAAAATGGTGTGAAAAGAATCTTTGTAAAGTTTACTCAGCTCAAGTTCGAAAAATGTCGTCGCAAGTTCAAGAGGTCAATCGGGTGGTTAACCGGGCTGTGTTTTGTGAAGCTAACACGATGTATCCCCCCATTAAAATGGTAAAAGTGGAAATTTTCCCTTTGAGGCTGATGCACTGATTACGTGCTGCCGAGAAATTACGGCACCAACACATGGCAAGCAGGGAGGGGCCTGAGGGCCCCATATAAAAGGACTACCTGGGGGAACTTTTTCGGAAAAAAAATGCTTACAACATCCAATCCCTTCATATGTGTCCTCAAGATTTTCAGGCCCAAAGTTTTTGTGACTTATCAGGGCAACGCCGCATTTGTAGGTTGTTGGGCATACGATCTTGGCGGTGCGGGGTGTGAAAGGAGACGAGGTGCCAGGGTTGTACAACAAGAAGGATTTAGGGGGGAAGGTATAAGGCAAGATGTCCCTAAACCCTGTGCAACCCCTCAAATTGTTTTGGGAGCAAAAAAGAGGTTGAGAGGCCTTGAACCGGGTGTGCTACACCCCCGGAAGTGTCGCCTCCTTTGGGAGGCACCCCCCGAGGGGAAACCTTCGGGGGAAGAGCAGGCCAATGAGTGGGAGACATCCATTGTCCTGTGTTGACGAATTTTTTACGGAGGACGCATGAGTCCGCCGGCCCACCCAGTTGGGACAGGCTGCGCGGGGCGTGGATCACGCGTGCAGCTGGTAGGGGGACCCACTGACCCCTTTGCTGAAAAAAACGGTGGAGGTGGAAATTCCAGGATTGCACTGTGGAAAAGACGAAATGCGGTAGAAAGTGTAACACAAAACGCTCTGTTACACTTTCAGATTTTGAGATGTGTTTAACGCCACCCAAAATCAGGGAAGAATATGGGCGGATGTGCCAGAAGGGTCCGTGTACCCAAAGCACAGGGGTAAATTCAGGAGTGCTTAAAAAAGGGGGGGAAGGGGAAAATTTGGGAAAAAAAAATCTAGTGAAAAACATTCAGTGTCAAAAGGAAAAAACCATCATTGTGTTTTAAAGGGTTTCACAATAAAATTAATGGTTTGCGAACTGACGAAAGGTGCTGGTTACGTGATTTATTGGGCAAATAATGTGGATTTGTGTTCATACAGGAACACAATCAAAAAATGTGGTAGTAAATTGGGATAGAAGGATATAATGTGTCAGGAGAATGCAATTGGGTTTGAAAGGTGGCGTTGCCTATGATCAGGGGAATACCCCCGTTTGTTGTAGACTGTAGGGGGGGGGGAGGATAAAAAGGGTGGAAAGGGCTAGGGGGACGGGTGAAGGTGGCTTTTTGTTTTTTGGTATGGTCCAGGGGAAAAATGATGGGCGTGTAAAAGCCCCTTTGTGAAAGAGGTGTTAATTTTTTAATTTGGGGTCCTCCCTAAAGTAGCTATTTAGGGGGGGTTTGGAAATTTGCCGTGCCCGGCGAAAGGGATTGAACCTGGGGGAAGGGGTACTTTTCAGGGGTTTTGGGGAAATTTTTAATGCAGGGGGGGGATTAAAGGCGTGGGGGGGGGGGAGATTTTGAGCATACTTTTGTACGTCGGGGTATGCGGCGCGACTTGATAGAGTGTAGTGTCACACCCATCGTAGTTAATAGTGGCGTGTTTTAGATGTGGTTTTTTCTGATCATAGAGGATTCTTGTGGACGCGGGTGGGGGGTTTTCCCTAAGGGGGGTTTGTGTTTTTGGAAATTGAATGAAAATTTTTAAAAGGGGAGGAGAAAGGAAATCTTTTGGTTTTTTTGGGGAGGTTTGTTAGCAGGGGCTCCGGGGGAAAGATTGGTTGGGGGTGGGATGTGGTGGCTAAGAAACGTTTTGGGGGATTATTTTTTGGCTTGGGAGGGAAATTAATAACTTTTTTATATGGGCTACGGGGGGATTTAGAAGGACAGTTAGCAATTGTTATTGGGTGATGGTGCGAATACCTGTGGGGAAATAGAGGATTTAAACAACGTATTAAGGGTTGCATAATGATCGTTTTATGGGCCGTGTGGCTGGGGGTTTGGAGGAGGTTTTCTCTACGGGGATGGGCCCTTTGGGGTGTGCGTTAAGGGGACAGCAAAAGGGGGAAAGGCACCAGGAGATGAGGGATTAACAGTTAAAAGTGGGGATGGGGGGGTTGGGGGAAGGGAGGTATTGATGTGGGACTGAAGGTATGAGTGGATATATTGTGCATGGTTTAGGGGCATATGCAAACATGTGGGTATACGGATGATGCTTTTAAAGGGGAAAAGGGTGGTTATGTGCAAACGAGCTTGATGGTAATAGGGGGGACTTTGGAAGGGCAATTACGGAGGGGAAATTTGGAGAGCTATAGTAGGTGCAAGTTTAGGTAAGGCACCGGGTGTAGAGGGTTGCCTAAAGTTTTTTTGTTGAGAAATGGAAGTATTGAGGGATTTTTTGCAGATTGTTCAATGTAATGAAGGAAGATGGGGGAATGGGTGGCACAAAGGGTGCTGTTGTTGATTTTTTCCCAAGGGTGGACAACCACGGTAGAAGATTACCGTGCAATACGCTTATGTGCGTGATTAAAAAGTTTTTTTGCAAGGGTATTAGGGAACAGAATCAAACAGGTTTTAGGGGAAAGTAATTGAAAAGAGGGCAATTTTGGCATACCGGGGGAGATCAATGTATGAAGGGCAGGGCTATTAGGAGTTTTATAGGCATAGGGGGGGGGGGGGGGGGGGGGGTTTTTGGCTCTGGATTGGAGAGCTGTTTTGTAGGTAGAAAAGGGGTGCATTATGGAGTTTTATGGTTGGGGGGTTTGGGAGGGAAATTGTTTTTGGGGAAAAAATTTGATCTGGGTGCAGTTATGAGAATCAGGGGTTAAAGGACGACTGGGGATAGCTTTAGATGGGAAGGGGTTTGCGACAGGGTTTCCCTCCCAAATTTTGTTTGCATGTCTTCAAGAACCTTTTATAGGGCATTAGGTGGAGTATACGAACGAGGGTTGGTGTTGCCGGAAGGGGAGGGGTAAGTGGGTTTCGTGGATGATACGACGTCTTGGTGAGGGAGTGAGGGATTTACGTAAATAGAAAGGTTTATAGACGTTTTTTGGGGGGTACAGGGGGTAAAATTTAAATTTTAAAAAATCCAAGTATTGGGTTTGGGGGTAGGTACATAAAGGGGAGACTTTAGGGGGGTGGCGTGTGTAGATCAGCTGTTGATATGTGGGTAGTTACTGCGGAAATGATAGGGATGCAAAGAGGCAAATTTCGAGGCGCACCGGGATGGAGTTTTTTTAAAAGATTTGGGGGGTTGAGGGCAGAGCAATTATCGTTGCATCAAAAGGGGTTTAGTCCGAATGTCCCGTTTTATAGCAGTTATGGCACGTGGTGGCAATTATCCGTTTTCGACGGTGGAGGTCAACGGTTTTTCAACTGCGGGTTTCAGATTTTATGGGGATGGGGGGTGATGGTAAGTAGAGGGGTGGTGTCGCTTCCCGTTAGCCAGGGGGGGTGGGGCTTATACCTCTTGAAAGCATGTTGATGTTTTCTGAAAAGGGGGGTTTTTTGAGGGAGGGGGTGAGGGGGGGAGGCCTTTAAAGACTGCGCAGGATTGCAACGGTGGTGGAGGGGTAGGATTTTAAAGTTTGGGAGGCTATTTGCGAGTTTTTCTGAAGGTAAGGGGTCCGAAACAGCTTAAATGAAGGTCTTAAAAAGGGTGGGGGGGGGGTGGGTCTGGGTGGCGGGAGTTGAGGGGGCAACCCCCATTATGATGGGGTTCTGATGGAAAGTCTTCAACAAAATAGTGTAAAACCAAATGCAGGGAGGTTATTTTAGGTTTTTTATGGGGTTTGCCGTCTGGGGTTGTGTTATTTATAGGGGATTAAAGGGGGGGTGGGGGGTGCAAAACGTGTGGATGTCCGGAAACCATATTTTTACGCTGTTACTTTTTTACTTTTTAGAAAATGTGAGGGTTTTGGTAAGTAGGTAGTTGGTTAGTGGGTGGGGAAGGGTTACAGGTGTTTCGGGTGTTAAGTTTAGATATAGGTGGGGGAGTCAGCAGGTGGGAATGCGGTTGCGTATGTTGTACAGATTTTATTTATATTCTTGGGCAAAGAGGGGGTGGGAGTCGAGGAAAATAAGAGTGTTAGGGGCCCCGATGTATAGAACAAAGTGCCGCAATGGGATTTTATGGGGGAAAATGGGGGACAGCATTTTCTGAAGGTTATTAATTTGGTTGAAGGGTTTAAGAGATTTTAAGTGTAAAGTAAGGGGTTGCGGCGGGCTAGTTTTCTGGAGTATGGGGAAAAGTGTATAGATGTTAACGGTGTGGTAGTTTTGGGAAATAATAAATAAGCTTCTTTTGTGATGGAGTTTGGGCTGGGTTTTTGTGAAGATTTTTATTTACTTTTTTTTTAAAAAGGTATTTAATACAAAAGTAAAAGTGTTGTTGCACTAATTTTGTGTGTATAAAAGTGTGAGGGGTAATCCACAGTATTTTTGTGTTTGAGGTTTAGGTGACACAAGGCATGATCTAGATGGGATTCTCCTTTTGTCTCAAAGGTGTTATACAAAGATTGTACTGTGGTGTATGTGATGTGAGGTTATAAAAAAAAAAAAAAAAAAAAAAAAAAAAATTGTGTATTGGGGGGAGGTCTGCGGCACGACTTTTCCGTCATCATAACATCGCCCACACAACCTACACACTATTTCTGTCCCAACTGTCCCTCCTCACCCCAACATATATCCCACTATTTTGAATATAAAATAGAAAAAAATTTGCTGAGTATTATATTAACAGGGGCTGGATAATTACTAAATTTGACATAGCAAGTAATAAAAGTTTTTTTGGGCATAAAATTGCGTTAAATTTAAAATGTAACAATGAAAATTTAAAGGACTGACAAAGCGTCGCAATTTACATTACAATGACCCGATAATTTGTATACAAATAGAGTATGGTGGATTCTGAACCCACCCATGATCCTAGCATTTTTTACTCTTCATTGTTTTATATGGTGGGGATGTTGTCTAAAAAAATTTTAAAATTTTAAAGGGGGAAGTGCCCAAATCACGTCAAAAAAGTTCCCAAAGGGCACCCCAAGAGCTAGAGCCTTTTTCAATAGGGTATAATTTTTTGGTGTCGTTTGATCTTAGTGAATTGTAAGTATGGATGGAAATTTAGGGGGTGTTGACTGTTGGAGCACACAGACCCCCTGCATAACCACTCACATCTGTATTTTAAAAGAAGGGAGATTAAATTGGGCTCCTCAACACAGGAGCAAGGAGAGCAGATGCTTTAACCTTTTGAATGGTTGAACAATCGCTATCCCGATGAACTGAACTTGGTACTTAAGCTCAGTAAGAGGACACAATCTGAGAAAAGTTTGGACGAACTGTGATAATATCCTGCCATGCCCAGGAATCTCTGTATCCCTTCCTATCTGTGGGACGGAAAAGCAGAAATAGTAAACCATGCCTCAACAGGGGCAACCCCACCTTTTCCAAACAGAACCTATATAGGTAATCTTGGGTTGACCAAAATAATTTCTAAATTAACAGTAAGTTTTGTGCCCAGTCTCTCAAACAATGTCTGTACCCACTAAGTCGCAAAGGGAGGGTTTACTCCCCTGTGTTGTAAGTCAACTCGTTTTATTATTTTGGAATAAGAAGCCCTTTTACATAGGCCGAAGGGGGGGACAGGAGTTAAACAAACTATCTTGAACAGTAAAAGCAGATATTTTTTGAACACGTTCAGTAAGCGGGGCTTGATAATAGCCTCGAAGGATCTAAAAAGGCGACAAAATGGGCTCCTGACACACTCAAAAAGGCGTCAAAGCGAGGGAGGGGGTAACCTCAGGCAAAGGGGACAGAGTTCACTTTCCCCTAAACATGCACATCCTGAAAAATA
>NW_026472836.1:0-10489 GCF_026875155.1 Cherax quadricarinatus
CTTTTTTTTTTGGACCATCCCTTCCCTTCGACTCTCCACCTTTTGTGTTTTTGGGTACCCCCCTTTCCCTTTCTGAATCTCCACCTGTTGTTTGTATTGTACCCCCATAACTCCACCTACTTCCATTCATATCACAGTTCGTCTATTATTATGATGTTTTTTTCCCCCTTTTTCAATGCCTTTCTCTTTTGCCCCTTTCCCTACTAATGTGTTCTGAGTGTATGCATACTCACCTATATAGGGTTTAAAGGGGGTGATTCACACTCCTGGCCCACCATTGGTGTCACTCTTTAAAGCTATGTATGGGTGCCGCCTAAAACCACTTCCTCTGTGATTTTCCACTTCCTCGACTCAAAAAGCAAGAATATTTCCTAACATCTCTTTGATTTAACGGTTTTCAATTTCCACTGTGCTTTTTTCTTATTTTCGATTTTGAACCTTCTGCTTCTGTGATGTGGTGTAAATTTTCCCAAGTTGTACTCTCCTGGGTCTGGTTAAAAGGGGTAGAGTCAAGCCCCTCCCCCGCCTCTTCCTGGTTGTAGTAGGTCACTTTTCCTTTCTCCAGGCTTTATATCCTCTTTTTAAACTATGTATTGATCCTGCCCTACATCATCACCCCCCGAATTTTCACTTTTTAAAAAATTTCTGGCCCTTTAAAAATACTTCCTAACACCCCTTCCAACTGGGGACCCTTGTTGCTGCTCCCCTATGGAAATTTCGCCGCCACCTTGAAATTTCCTCATATTTTTTTTGTTTGTCTCATCCCCCTTATCTCTCCTGCCCCGTGTCTCAGGTCGATTTCCCCTTTAACCCTCTCCTGTAGACACCAACAAAAAAAAAATTGAAAAAAAATGCACTGTTCTTTTGTTGAAGTTAAAAACCCCTGTCAATGACTGGGGAAAAAAAAGGGCGTTGGGTAACGTCTACAACAGTCTAAATAATTCAATCACAAAATAGGGTTTAAATGTTCACTGTATTACTCGGGGAAAAAATACAACCTCTAATATTACTTGTGTTGCTAGACATAGACCGAGCTTAAACACTAATCAGAAGTTGTAGATAATGGTTCAGAAACCAAATGTTGATAATTAAACATGTGCAATTTTGGGGTATCTTTATTAGGAAACTTTTTGGGCCACACGGGCTTTATCTCCTACGTAAGAAATTTGAAGAACAGGGGGAAATGAGGTAATCATCCCTCAAACCCTTTAGCATGTGTTCAGTCCCTCAATCTTTTAATAGAATACGGCATAGACGGGAAAAAGCTTATAAACCATAGGGAGGGGGGTGTACAGCATATGGGGTCACATTTTTTCAAAGGGAAGTAGGGGCGGCCCAAGAAATTTGGCAAACGAAGAATTAAAATTAAAATTTTCAGGGACCGATGTGACGGGGGTTGGGAAAAACAAGACTTAGAGGGGGGATTTATGATTTTAGAGCATGTTTTACACCAAGATTAATAATATACATTTTCATTTTTAAAAAGAGAAAAGTTTAAAAAAAATTTTAAACGGGGTTTTTTAAAAAACCAAATTCAGGGTTTTTTTGGGGGAAATACAAAAACCCATAAGAATTTCAATTTCCCACCGTACCCCCCCTTTTTAGCCAAAACACTTTTTTTTAAAAGATGTTACAAATCCCCTTTGGGGTGAACACCATTTATGCCCCGGGGGGGGATTTAAAAAAATATGATAAAACGGGCCAATTAAAGGGAGCCCTCGGGCAGTTTTTTTCTTTTAAATCAAAAAACAATTTTGTTTTTTTCCAACTAACCAAAAGAAAGTTTCCAAAACTAATCGGGAAATATCCAAAAAGGGAGCGTTAAAATAATTCGGGTACTCAATGTATTTTTGGGGGGTTTTCCAATATTTTTTTGAAGGGGTTCCCCAATTTGGAAATGTTTCTAATTTTCCCCAATCATTTTTTTCTATTACCGAAATTGAGGAATGGGGCAAAAAATTGTTTTAATCAAACTTAGTTGGAGTGTTTGAATATTTAAAAAAAAATTAAATGTTTTCTAAAAATTTTGACTGTTGTGAATATACTGCGTCAAAATGGGGGTGATTTTTTTTTCTGATAAAATAGTTGAACGAAAAAAATTGGGGGGTTAGAGTAATTTTAAATATGTGGATTTGAGGAGTAATTTTATTAAAATTTAGTGTGGGGGAAAGGGGGGGATTTCTTAAAAGGGTATTAGCTGGTAGTGTTGATTTAGTTTCTGGTGATTTTTGTATGTTGGTAGTATTCATGGTGTTTTGGGGTGTTCGAAGAATTTTTGGAGTATTCAAGGGAAATTTGTGGGTTTTTGGTATTTTTTTTGGTAGTGAGTTGTCTTGTGTGTGGTGGGTCAAAAATTTTTGTGAATACTGGTTCAGTGATTTTAGTGGATTTGGATGGGGGATAAATCATTTGTATGTGAAAGGGGATTTTTGTGTTTGTTCTAAAAGGGTTTTGGGGAAAAAGGGCGAGGGGATGGAAGAAATGTGGGGAGATGGAGGGGGGTAGGGGAGGGTTGTATTAAAATTTAATGAAAAGGGGGGATTTTCTGAAAATAAAGGATTGTAAATTTTAAAAAAGAAATTATAGAAGTGAAAATTATGATCATGGAAAAGTTTGGGAGGTGTAAAAAATGCCGCATATTGGTTAATTTAGTTTTGTATTTTATAAAATTTAGGGGATACAGGAGAGGGGTATGGGAGGTTTTTATTAGAATTTTAGTAATGTGGGGAGGAATTTGCATTACTTTTAAGTTCATAAAAAAAAGGGGGAAAAATTTTTGTATCAAATAAATTGTGAAAAAATTTGGTAATGAAGGGGGGGTTTTGTTGCAAACTAAGATATGGGAAAAAAGGAGTTAAAAGGGTTTGTGTGGGTGTGGGGGTTTGGGTTGGGGGTTTAGGGGTATTTGCGAACTAGAGAACGAAAAAAAAGAAAAGGGGGTTGTTGTGTGCCTTTTCGATAAATTTATTAAACAGAAAAAAAATTGGGGGGTGTTGTTGGGGGTTTTTGGGGCTTTGTTGTCGAACTAAGATCCCAAAAAAAGTGGATAAAAATTTTGGGTTTTGTTTTGGGGGTTGTTGGGGTTGGGGGTTTGTGGATTGGGACGTTGTGTTTTGTGGAGGGTTGGGAGCTAGAAAACGAAAAAGGGGTTAAAAAGTTGTGGGTTTTTTTGTGGGGGGTTGGGGGTTTGGGGATGGGGGGTTTTGTGGGATGGGGGTGTTGTGGGTTGGGGGCTTTGTGGGTTGGGCGTTTTTGTCAAATAGAAAAACCAAAAAGAAGTGATTCTGAAAATGTTCGTGGGTTTGGTTTGTTCAGTTTTTTTGCACTCATGTTATTTTTTGGGGGAGGTATCATAAAAATTTGGGTTAATGTCTTGGTTAAGTGATTTGAGGAATTTGTGTGAAAATGGGGGTTTTTCTTTATGTTGATCTTATTTAGGGGATTTTGGGGTTTTTACTGTATTTAGTGGTGTTTTAGGTTTCAGGGTGTATTTGGGATACTCAAAATGATATTTTGAAAGTGTTTCAGTGTTGTTTTTGGGAAAAGTTTTAAAGGTATTTTTTTTGATATTCAAATGATTTATGAGAGTGTTTTAAGGTGTTAAAGTAAAGGAGGTGTGTGGGTATTAACTTCGTAAATGTAAAATGTGACTTGGAATTTTCGAAAATGATTATAAGTTTTTAAGTGTTGTGGGACTTTTTCTGAGAAATATTAAAACGAGAAAATGTCCAGCTTTTGTTTATTTTTTAAAGAAAAAGTGGGTTGTTGTGGGTATAACGAAAAAATGTGAAATTTTTTTGGGGTTTTTCCCCCGGGTTTTAAAAGTAAAAAATGTGTGGGGGAAGTCGACAAGATTCAGCCTGTATGTCTAGGTCACACGTACGTCCCCCTGACCGTCGATTAAAAAACAGTGGGGTGAGTACACATGTTTAAAACCCCGTATAAAGAAAGTACCCAACCCCCAAAGGGGAAATTCATTAGAAATGCTTTCCCCCAGGGGAATCCCAAAAAACCCACCCAAGATGGAGGAGAAATACTTATCCCAAGGGGATCATAAAATTTCGAAACCCCAAGGGGGGGAACCAAAAAATTTTATCCGAGGGAATTGAGCAGGGGAAATTTTAGATGCAAGGGATTTATTTGAATGCTTTCCCCCAGGGGGGGAACCCCCCCAAAAACCCTTTACCCAGGGATGGGTCTTTGTATTACGAGAAAACCTTGATCCAAAGGGGGAATGGGGGAGGAATTTTGGGTGAAATGGGGGTCCATTTTGAATGGTTTCCCCCCAAGGGGGGAAAACCAAAAAACTTATCCAAGGAAGTAGAGCAGGAATATTTGGGGGAAGTGGGAGTCCATTTTAAAACTTCCCCAAGAGGGGAAATCCCAAAAAATTTATCCAGGAGATCATAAGAAAAGAAAAATTTCCAAAAAAAACGAAAGAAATTTGGGGTGGGGGTGAAAGTGGGGGGGGAAACCTCAAAAATTTGATCCGAGGGGGAATGGAGAGCACAAAATGAAATTAAAAAAAAAAAATTTAAAAAAAAAGGAAAAAAATTGGGGACGGGGGCGATCCGGCGACCTGCAAAGGGCCCCGCAGAAGGCGCGGGCGGCGCGACGGGCGGGCGTTGGGGGCGGGGGCACGAGGGCGGGCGGGGGGGGCGCGGTGGGGGGGCGGGGTGGGGTTGAGGGGGAGGTGGTGGGGGCGAGGTGGTTCGAGAGCGAGGGGGGTCTCGAGGGGAGGTGGCTCGAGGGCGAGTGGTCCGAGGGGGGGTGGTCTCGAGGGCGAGGTAATCATTTCTAAAGGTAGGGGAAAAGGAACCGCCAGGAATAAGCCCACCGCACCCCTTTTCAGGGACCGCTCGCCCCCATGGGCCCTCAGCCGCATACGGCGCTCCCGCCGCTTTCAGTACACTTTTATTTAAAATATAATTAATATATATATTATAATAAATATATTTTAAATATATATATATATTAAGTAGTTAAAAACGGCTGAGCGGTCTCTTCCGGAAAAAGGCATGCGGTGAGGGTCCTTCCCGGGAAAAAACATGCGGCTGAGCGGTCTCCTCCCAAAGGGGTGCGGGGGGCGGGCCCCCCTCCCGAAAGGTGTGCTGAGCGAGGTATCCGCTAAAGGGCCAGGAGCGGAGGGTCCCTTTTCACACCTATTCTAATGACCATGACCTCGCCCCGAGATACCTACCCCTTTACCCCCCCCCCCAATACCCCCCCCCCCCACTACCCCCCCCCCCCTTGCGCCCCCCATCGCGCCGCGCCCCCCCGCGCGCCCCGCCTCGCGCGCCCCCCCCCCGCGCCCGCCCGCGCGCCCGCCCGCCCTTCGCACCCCCCCCCCGCGCCTTCTGCTGGCCCTTCTGCACGTCATCCGGATCGCCCCCCCGCCTCGATTTTTTTTCCGATTTTTTTCGAATTTTTTTTTATTTCTTTTCTTGTGCTCTCATCTCCTCGATCAAAGGGTTTTTGGGTTCCCCCCAGGGGTTTTTGAAATTCTCCCTCTCCCCAGATCAAATTTTTTGGGGACCCCCTTTCACCCCCATCCCCAAACAATTCTCGAAATCAAATTCTCCCTCTCCTTGGATCAAGTTTTTTTTGGTACCCCTCCTTTCACCCCAAAAATTTTTTTTACAATACAATTTTTGGTTCCCCCCTATGGGGGGTTTTGAAATTCCCATCTCCTCGGAAACAAATTTTTTTTGGTCCCCCCTATGGGGTTTCGAAATTTCCATCTCCTTGGTAAATTTTTGGGTTACCCCCCCACTTTCACCCCCAAATTTTCTCGACAATACCAGACTCCATCTCCTCAGATCAAATTTTTAAGGGTTTCCCCCCCCTCCCCTTTCACCCCCCCAACCCCAAAATTTCTCGATAATACAAGTTTTTGGTTCCCCCCCCTATGGGGTTTTTGAATTTCTTATACACCGGGGATCAAATTTTGGGGAAATTACCCCCCCACTTTCACCCCCCCCCCAAAACCCAAATTTTTCTCGAAAAACCAAGTTTTTGGTTTTTCCTCCTGGGGGGTTTTCAAATTTCCCTGGGATCAAAGTTTTGGAATCCCCCCTCTGGGGGTAACATTCAAAATGACCCCTCCTATGGGGGCATGCTTACACGGGGCTAAACATTTTCCCCCTTATTTTTTTAAAAAATGAACTAAAATTTTCCGCCATTAAGCAAATGAACTAAAAAGGGGGTTTTTTACTCGGGGTCAGTGCGTCACGCGCACACGGGTTGAATCAGGTCGCCCCCTATGCATGACGTCACTAGACCGCGCACACAGGTTGAATCTTGTCTACCCTTTTACCCACCCTCCAAACCCCCTCCACCCCAACCAACCCCCAAAAAATTTTCCCCCTCCCCCCAATTTTTCCGTTTTAACCCTTTTTTAGTGCTTTAAATTTTAATAAGGGGGACACATGCATCAAAAGCACCACATCGCTTAATCCACTTTCTTTAAATTCACTACTCACAATTTACTATACAAAGTTAAATACCATTTTTTACTTTGAACATCTTCAAAACACTCTCAAAAATCATTTAAATATCAAAAAAATACTTTTTACATTTTCCCAAAAAAACCTGAAAATACCCAAAAAATCATCAAAACCCCCCAAACATTCGAATACTCCCAGAACACCTTCATAAGTCCTTGCACCATTTGATATATATGTATATGAAAAATATAATAAAGTATAAGTACTCTCTTTAAACATTTGTACACCTTCAAAAACACCTTTGAATACTAATAAACACCCTTTAAACCTTCAAAAAACCTTTTTTAACCTCAAAACACCTTTGAACACCTTCAAAACACCTTGAAACCCTTGATCACCTTCAAAAACAACATTTTAACACACTCAAAACACCTTTGAACATTTCCAAAACACTTTTGAGTACTCCCAAATAAATTTTATCTCTAAATTTATCTGCAATTTCACATTTCATTAAATTACAAAATCTCCCTTAGTCTCCAGACTTCACAACATTTTCACAAAACTAACTCAAACCCCTTTTCTTTGAAAAACCCCCAAATACTCTCATACTTGAATACTCCATAAACCCTTTAACACCTTCAAACACCTTTTAAAATTTGTTTTTAAAAAATAATTTCATCACAACCCATTATTCATCTTTTTTCGGTAACTTAATTCGACACACTACCCCATCAATTTTTCCAAAAAAATTTTACTCGTTTTAAAATAATTCATTACTGTAACCAAGATTTTCAAAAAAAAAAAAAAACCTTGACACCTAACCACACCACCCCACCACCCCACACCCCCCATTTTTTTTTCCGTTTTAACCCTTTTAGTTCTTAAAGTTAATAAGGGGGCAACTACTCAGAAAAAGTCCCCCAAAAACAACCCCCTTATAACATTTTTTTTTTTTTTGGTTCTCTAGTTCGACAAAACACCCACATCCCACAACACCCATGAACATTTTCCCAAAAACTATTTGGTACTCCCAATTACACCACTGATTACTACAAAACACCACTGAATTCAATCAAAACACCCTTTTAAAACCCTTCAAAAAAACCCTTGAACACCTTCAAAAAACTCTTAAACCTTCAAAACACCTTTTTACATTTCCAATCAACACTGAAACACTTCCAAAAAAAACAATTTGAGTACTCCAATTACACCACGAAAACACAAAACCCGCTGAATTCAAAACACCCCTTTAACCCCCTTCAAAACCCTTTTTTAAAAACCCCTTTAAAAAACCCCTTTTACCCTTCAAAAACACCCCTTTGAACTTTCCCAAACAACCTGAAACACTTCCCAAAAAAAAAACAATTTGAGTACTCCCAATTACACCACTGAATCACTAAAACACCCCTGAATTCAACAAAAACCCCCTTCAACACCTTCAAAAACCACCTTTTAACACCTTTGAACACCCTTTAAAAAAACAACATTTGAACACACTCAAAACAAACCCTTTTAACCCTTTTAACATTTCCAAACAACACTGAAAAAACTTCCAAAACACCATTTGGTACTCCAAATACAAAAACGAAAACTAAAAAACCCCTGAATCACTCAAAACACCCCCAAAACACCAAAATAAATCAACACCACATCCCACAACACCCACAACCACAAAACCCCCAATTTTTTTTTCCCTTTTTTTCTAAATTTTATCAGAAAGTCACAACAACCCCACCCCCCCTTTTTTTTCTCGTTTTAACCCTTTTAGTTCATTAAAATTAAAAAGGGGACACATACATCAGAAAAAGTCCCAACAACAACCCCTTATAAAAATTTTTTTTTTCGTATCCTAGTTTTGACAACAACACCCACATCCCACAAAACCCCTGAACATTTCCAAAACATATTTTAAAATACTCCCAATTACAACAAGATTACTACAAAACCCTGAATTCAATCAAAACCCCTTCAACACCCTTTAAAACCCCCTTTAACACCTTCAAAACACCCTTTAAAACTTTTCAAAAAACACCTTTGAAAAATTTCCAACAAAACAAAAAACTTTCCAAAAAAACCATTTGAGTACCCCAAATTACCCACTGATTACTACTAAAACCCCCTGAATTTTAATCAAAAAACCCTTCAACACCTTCAAAAAACCCTTGAAACACCAAAAAACCCTTCAACACCAAAAAAACCTTTGAACACCTTCAAAAAACCTTGAAACCCTTCAAAAAAACCCCTCATAAACTTTGAACACACTCAAAACACCTTGAATAACCTCAAAAAACCTTTTGAACACCTTTAAAAAAAACCCTTGAACCCCTTGTACCCTTCAAAAAAAAACATTTGAACACACTCAAAACACCTTTTAACACCTTTGAACTTTAAAAAAACACTGAAAACTTCCCCAAAAAACCCCTTTGGTACTCCCAAATAACCCCTGAATACTAAAACACCACGAAACCTCAAAACACACCAAAATCACCCTAAACTAAGATCAACACCCACATCCCACAAAACCCCAACCCCCAACCCCACAATTTTTTTTTTATCTAATTTCTCAGAAAGTCACAACCCCACCCCCCATTTTTTTTCTCGTTTTAAAAACCCTTTTAGTTTTCATTAAAGTTAAAGGGGGCCCCACTAACCCGAAAAAGTCACAAAAACAAAACCCCCTTTAAACGTCTTTTCGGGATCTTATTCGACAACAACACCCACATCCCACATCACCCACATCCCCCATCCCCCCCCACACACAACACAGACACCACAAACACATCCCTAACCTACCAAAAAAACCTAATTTTTCCTAAACCCAAACCTAACTAACCTAAACCAACCTAACCTAAACCAACTTATCCTAAAAACCCAGCCTAACCTAACCAACCTTACCCAAATTACCTAACCTAACCCAACCAGCCTAACCAACCTAACTTAACCTAACCTAACCCAACCGAACCCACCCCCAACCCCAAAATTTCCTAAAACCCAACCTAGCCTAACCAACCAAACCCAACTTAACCTAACCCAACCAACCTAACCTAACCCAGCCTAATAACTTAACCTAACCTAAAACCCAAACCACCCAACCAACCAACCTAAAATCTTAACCTTACCTAACCTAACCAGCCCAACCCTTCCCAAACCCAACCCCAAAATATATTGGAAAACACTTTTTTTTAAATTCGCCAAAAATAAGAATACACAAAAAAACCACAACACTTTTCCCCCAACACTATAACAAACAAGCACTATAACAATCACTATCACAAAAAAAATAAAACACAAACACCCACAATTATACATTTCAATTGGGAAATTTAAGACATGAGACATAACACCAAATCTAAGCATTCCCTCCAACTAAGACATACACATCACCCCCAAAACTTTCCCTTCCCCTTTTTCATTCCGTTACTCCTAAGGGTGTTTTTAACCCGCGGATCCACCACGAGTAAGCCAGGTGTGTAGGGGGTGTTGGATGGGGATGGTTCCCCTGGCTCCACGTCGTGGTGGATCCTCGGGGGTTTAAAAAAGTCTGGGGAAAATACGGGAAGAATAAGGAAGGAAGTTTTTGGGGGATGTGTATGTCTTTGTTGGGGGTGAAGGCTTAGATTTGGTGTGTATGTCTCTGTCTTAAAATTTCCCAAAGAAATGTATAAAATTTGGGTGTTTTTTGGGATTTTTTTTTTTGTGATAGTGATATGTTATGTGCTCATGTTATGTTTTGATGTTGGTGGAAAAATGTTTGGGTATTTTTTTGTTGTTTATTTTTGTGCGAATGTTTAAAAAAAAAATGTTTTTGTGATCATAGTAGTTTTGAGATGCATGTCTTTGATTTTTTTGGGATCTTTGGGGATTAGTTTGTAGATGACGGTAAACATGATTGGAATTGGGCGTGATTTTTGTGTGAAAATTAAAAAATGTGTGTTTTCTGTTCTTTGGGGTTTTGGGGATCATAAATCTGGGAACGTCTTGGTTTAAAATGTTTTTAGATAATGTAGGGTACAACAGGTTGAAAAAGGGGGTTAGGGTGATGT
>NW_026472837.1:0-11643 GCF_026875155.1 Cherax quadricarinatus
TTAGTCTTCTGAAATCTATTCACACGTCTTGAGTTACTCTAAATGATTAAATTTAACCTGTTTTGTCTTAATAACCTGTCACACACATGATACTTTTAGCACTCTTCCAGCTTTTTTTTTGTAACCATATACCCATTAGTATTAAACGTTGTTAATTATGGAGTTGGTAGCCTATTGACTACACCATCAATATCACCTTCACCAGAATAACTTTTATTTCCTAATACTTAAGAAAAATAAACTCTCAGAGTACAGTTATAATAAATATAACTGTGCCATGTAAAGAGTACGTAAACCTAATTCGGCGCATGTACACACCCTCGATTGAAAGGATATCTCCCCGCCAACCAGCGAACCAGGGTACTAAGGGTTAACGATGACCCATCGTTCAATAGTACCCAGGTTCCAGCCAATGAGAAGATGGTTTTAGCAGTCGCAGAGGTGTTGTGGTACCACACTCCTGTCTGCCCTTGTCATTCCCGATTCTGTGAGCTAGTTTGAAGCACACGAGTCTTGTTCCTCTAGTGGCTATCTCTCCGACTTCTTACAGTGCGTGCACTAATCCCTATTGTTCTACATATGTAACGTAATTCATTACTTGTGATGGATAATATGAGTCAAAAGTTTTTCTTGCTGTTGTATATTTTGCTCCCTTTACACCCATGATAACAAGGCCTTTGAATTCATGGGTTGTAATATATACAAGAAGTGATGAAGCGCTCAGTGTATATACATACTGAGTTGATAGCAGCTCTCATGTATAATATACTGAGTGATGCAGCTCTTCAGTGTTATAAATACTGAGTGAAGCACTCTCAGTGTATATTATACCTGATGTGATGCAGCTTCTTCAGTGTATATATACTGAGAGTCGTTGGCGCAGTTCATGGCAATGTATACGAGATTCATGCACCTTTCAGTTGTATAATATACTGATCTCATGCTCCTCTCGTTTATTATAGTTCTACTGCGAGTCATGCACCCTTGCAATGTATGATACAACTGAGTCCATGCACCTCAGTGTATATATACTTGAGAGAGCACGTCAGGAGCTCCAATGCATGTATACTGAATCATGCACGCTCTTAGTTGTCACACTGATCATATACCCTCTCAGGTATATACGGAGTCATGTACCTCTCAGGTGTATACTGAGTCATGTACCTCTCAGTGTATACTGAGTCATGTACCCTCTCTGTATACTGAGTCATGTATCCCTCGCAGTGTATACTGATCATGTAACTCACCGTGTATACTGAGTCATGTAACTCTTAGTGTATAAACTGAGTCCAAGTAAGCCTCTCAGTGTACATCTGCTGAGTCAATGAACTTCTACAGTGTAACATAAACTGAGTCATGAACCTCTCATTGTACGCTATAACGAGTCATGAACCTCTCATGTTACATATACTGAGTCATGACCTCTCAGTGTACATAATACGAGTCATGAACCTCTCAGTGTACATATACTGAGTCATTGAACCTCTCATGTACATAATACTGAAGATCACGAACCTCTTCAGTGTAACATATCTGGAGTCATGAACCTCTCAGTGTACATATACTGAGTCATGAACCTTCTTCAGTGGGTACATATAAGGATCATGAACCTCTCAGTGTACATATAACTGAAGTCATGCACCGTCTCAGTGTATATGTAAACTGAGAATCGTGCACCTCTTCCAGTGAATATTTAATGAGAGTGATGCAGGTCTCAGTGTATATAAAGCTGAGAGTCCTGCAGCTCTCTCGTGCATCTATAATGAGATCATGCGGCCTACTCAGTGTATATATAGTGAAAATGATTCTTCTGCAGTGGTTATAATAAACTGGAGTAATGCAGCTCATCAGTGTAAATAATTGTCATGCACCTCTCGGTGTATATATACTGAGAATGAATGCACCTCTCGGTTAAAATACCGAGGTCATGCAGCTCTCAGTATATACGGAGAGTCCAATGCACCTCAGTATATATATACTGAGTCAATGCACCTTCTCAGTGTATACATACTGATCATGCACCTCAGTGTATATATACTGAGTCGTGCACTTCTCATGTATAAAACTGAGAATGATTCAGCTTTCAGTGTATATATACTGAGTCAATGCAACCTGCTGTGTATATACCTACTGAGTCATGCACCTCTCAGTGTATATAATTGCTGAGAGTCATGCACCTCTGGGTACATATACTGAGAGTGATCAGCTCCTTTTTATATATAACTGAATGTGATGCACCTCTCAGTGTAATATACGGGAGTCATGCGCTTTTAGTATAGATATACCGAGTCATGCAGCTCTCATGTAATATATAAAACAGAGTCATGCAATCTCTGAAGGATATGTAAACTGAGAGTGATGCAGAATTCAGTGTCTAAATATACTTAGTCATCTCAGCTCTCAGTGAATACATACTGAGAGTGATGCACCTCTCAGTGTGTAATATATACTGAGATGAATGCAGCTCTCAGTGATAAATAGATGATTCCATTGCATTTCTCAGTGTAATATAATAGTGAGTGATGCAGCACTCAGTGTCTATATTGCTGATTCATTATCTGTAATGTTTATAAAATGAATTTCCTGCAGCTCTCAATATATATATATAATACTGGAAGTCATGCGCACCTCTCAGTTTTTTAAATACAGTGAGAGTGATCAGCTTTCATGTGTATAAATACATACTGAGTGTCACTCAACTCTGATGTATAAAGTATTGTTTTTGCTGAGAGTGATGCACCTCTCAGAGTAATATATCCTGAGATGTGATGCTGCTCTCATGTATGTGTAGCTGAGAGTGATCAGGCTCTCAGTGTAGTATATACTGGGAGTCATGCACTCTCAGTCTATTATATATCTGAGTGATGGCAGCTCTGAGTGGCATAATACTGATCATGCAGCTCTGTGTATATATATACTGAGAGTCGTGCACCTCTCAGTGTATCTACAACTGAGAATGATGCAGCTCTCAGTGAATATAACAATCTTGCAGCTCTCATGTAACACTATCCTGTAGATAAAAACTGCACTACACTTGCCAGGTAATGAATGACTGCCGAATTTACATTTATCTTCGTACATGTCAAAGTAAAAATATGAACACGACTGAGATAAATATCATTATAATAATATCAACGGTATTTATTATTTATTTTTTATTATTGTTGTGGATTATTATGTATTATAATTAATTCCTTCAGGCTACTTTGAAAAAAACTGCTATACAAGATTATTCACAGCCGATGTTGACTGATCTCAGCAGGTAATAAATAAATGGTTGACTCAAGTGGAGAAAGTGTTATAAAGGCACGGTAGTAAAAGTAGATGGAAGAAAGCTGTTATTTTTTATAGATGTGATGAAGATGTAAAAAGTGTATTTGAAGTAATACTGTTGTGTGGTTTGAGTGTGTGAGAACATCGTACTTGTGATGTTGTGTGTTAGTGTGTGATGACATCGTACCTGGGATGTTGTGTTGACTGTGTGATGAACATCGTACTGTGATGTGGTGTTGTTGACTGTGTGATGAACTTCGTACTGTGATGTTGTGTGTTGAGTGTGTATGAACATCGTAATGGTGTAGTTTGTGTTGACTGTGTGAGATGAACATCGTACGGGTGATGTTTGGTGTTGAGACTGTGACATGAACAGTCCGTACCTGCTGATGGTTTGTGTGTTGCTGTGTGATGACATCGTACTGTGCGATGTGTGGTTTTTGACTGTATGATGACAACATCGTACGGCTGATGTTGTGTGTTGACTGTATGATGAACCATCGTACTGCTGATTTTAGTGTGTTGACTGTATTGATGAACACGTAAAAAAAAAAAAAAAAAAAAAAAAAAAAAAAAAAAAAAAAAAACTGCTGATGTTGTTTGTATATTGACTGTAGAAAACCATCTCGTACTGCTGAGATGCGTTGTGTGTTGACTGTGGTGATGAAACATCGAACTGCTGATGTTGTGTGTTGACTGTATGATGAACATCGTACTGGTGAGATGTTGTGTGTTAAGTGTGTGATGAACATCGTACTGCTGATGTTTATGGTGTGTGTACTGACTGTGATGACATCGAACTGCTGATGTTGTGTTGACTGTGTGATGGAACATCGTACTGCTGATGTTGTGTTTTGACTGTGTGATGAACATCGTACTGCTGATGTTTGTGTGTCTGACTTGTATGATTGAACATCGAGATACTGCAGATGGTTGTGTTTTGATGTGTGAAGAACATCGTACTGCTGATGTTATGTGTATTGAGTAGTGTAGATGACCCATCTGTACTGCTGAATGTTTGGTGTTGATTGTGTGATGAGAACAGCGAGTACTGCTGATGTTGTGTGTTGACACTTTGTGATGAACAACGTACTGCTGATGTTGTGTATTGAGTTTGTGATGAACATCTTACTGCGATGTTGTGTGTTAGTGTGTGATGAACATCGTACTCTGGCTGATTGTTGTGTGTTGAATTGTGTGATGATACAACGTACTCGCTGATGTTGAGTTGTGTAGACTGTTGATGAACATCGTACTGCTGATGTGGTTGTTGACTCGTGTTTATAACATCGTACTGAGTGATGTCTTGTGAGTTTGACTGTATGATAGAACAATCGTACTGGTGATGTTGTGTGCGTTGAGTTGTAGTGATTGAACATCGTACTGCTGATGTTGTTGTCTGAGTGTGTGATTGAACATCGACTGCTGATGTAGTTGTGTTGAGTGAGCGATGAACGATCGTACTGCTGATGTTGTCTGTGTTTGAACTGTGTGCTGAAACCCGTACTGGAGATGTTGTGTTTGATTGTGGTGTTGAACATCGTACCTGGTGAAGGTGGTGTGTATGACTGTTCATGATGAACATCGTACTGGTATGTAGCTGTGTTGAGTGTGTATTACACATCGTACTGGTGATGGCGCAGAGTCGCTGAGCATGACGTGTCGGGAGTGGCTTGGTGGAATGGAATGATAAATATTGTGAAGAAAAAAATTGCTGGAAAATAAGAGAAAGATAATAGAGAGTAATAAAGAATAGCGAAAGTAGACTGTGAGGAGACGCACCACTTGAACCCCAAAAAAAACTTTTTGATAAATAGTAAGAAAGAGATAGAAAAGGTGTAAAAGATCTATAAGAGTCGAAAGAATTGGAAAGCGTAGACTTAAGGGAAGAATGACTAAATATATTTCAAGACTAATTACTCATGCACAGTAAGAAAACAATGCATGCAGAAAAAAATCGATTCAACGAAAATAATTTACATGTATTAGAGTGAGTGGAGAGACCGCAGGCTTGTGACGTGTAAGGCGCAGGCGTGTGGTGAAGTCGAGGAACAGCAGAATGTTGAAAGTGTAATAGAACAGCTTTTAGTAAATGAAATTAAAAATTGAAAACTGCTTAGCAAGTCCAAAGGAGGTAATTCTGAAAAATTGTTGTGAATTTGTTCGGAGTATGTATGAAGGAGGGACACCGAAGACACATTTCATGTATATCCTGTGTACAAGCGGTAAAAGGACATGAGAAACCTATAGCAGTTATACGGAAATAAACATTTTTTACTTAATGAAGGTAAAGCGTAATGCAGAATTAATGTCTGTATAGTGATTATAAAGAACAAACTATATTCACAAAAGAGGAGATTAAGAAACTGAATAACCACATGACTCGAGGCGTTTTCATTTAAGCATCAACTGTAATTATATAAGTTAAAGAAGTGCCATTTGTGGAATTGAAGTAAAAATATGACTGTGTGATACAGGGAACGATTGTGAAAATGTTGCAAATATATATTTGATGTTATTGACATCTGTGACGATGTTTTCGCATGAGATACATTTAAAGTACTTAAAAATGTGAATCATGAAATAACACACTGAATCACCTGCCTACGACAGCACAACGACTCGGCAGGCACTGTATAACACTCGGCAGCAACGTAACACTCGTGCAGGTACAAGTCACACTCCGGCGGGGCACTGTAACACTGCGGTGCAGGCACTGTAACACCGGCAGGCACTATAACACTCGGACGGGGCACTATAAACACTCAGCAGGCACTGGAACATATCGCAGACACTGTAACATACCCCAAGTGAAAAGTACGGGCGTGCCACAAACGCGACGAATGACCCCACAGCCCGTTAACATCAGGGTACTGACTTTAAATGCCTGTCCAACGCCTTCTAAAAGTCAGCATGGGCTATTGTAAGTCCCCATACATATGCAGAGAGGCAGGTGATACAGTCTTGAGGCCTTTCACGAGCTTTATGTGCTGTCTCTAGACACTCGTGGGCACCACTGTTTTTCCCTTTGAGAATTTGCATCTCTGCTGAGTGATTTTTGCTATTGTAGGGAGTGATTTTCGTGTGCAATTTGGTACTACATTTCCCTAGATTTTCCAAAGGTGTATATTAATCATGCATCTTTCTCCGCCTCGCGCGTTCCACGGAATACCAAAAACAAGGGAATTTTAACCATTTCGTAATTTAGGTGCTTCATCGTAACTTGTGTGTGCAGTGAAAGTTCTCATTACACTCTCCAGCCATCAATTTCACTTGCCTTGAAGGGGCAATTAAAGTACAGCATATTCCAGCCTAGAGAGAACAAGCGATTTGAAGATAATCAACATGGGCTTGACATACCCCAAGTTCTGAAGGGTTCTCATTGTCCATCTATCATTTTTCTAGCAGATGAGATAGATACTTTGTGTGGTCTTGGATGTGACATTATCACTTCCAGGGTCCTGCCCATTAGTTTCTCGTTCTATTGTCTACTTATAAACTTGTTGTATTCCCAGATACAGGTTTTTTTTTAGTTTCCTCAAGTTTCCATATTTTGAGTAGTTGCATATATCTCTTCAATTGAATATAATATTGTTTTCAGCGGTCTATTTAAAAGAATTGGTTCAAGTCCACTTGGATCTAGCAGTGCCTTCGATGGAAGACACTGTCCATGCAATTCGGGTCCATCAAGGCTATTATTATTCCACACTGACAGGGTCAACTGGAAGGTGGTGGAGTAGCATGTATGTCCGCAAGACAATTTAAATTGTTTGTGTTAGACAAGATATTAAATAAAAGCGTCAGCACACTGAATCTGTTTGGTTACAGCATCATCGAGGAGGGCCGAGCAAAACTAAAATTTGGGTGTGATTTACAGGCCCCAATCTGGTGATAGGGAGTGCAGTAAACTTCTATTGGGACGAAATTCGTAAGGCATCTACATACAAAATGTTGTGCTAATTGGAGATTTTCAACAATGAGACGACGATGACTGAGCAATTTGAACAGGAAATTTAGAGTCAGGTGACTTTCTGATACGCTCCAGGATTGTTTTTTAAACAGTTTGTGACAAGCCAACTAGGGAAATAACCCCTCCTTGAACTTGGTTTCTGGCCAGTAGGAAACACATAATTAATAATCTTGATGTTAATGGATGAGCTTGGGGAAAGTGAATCACAAATCACTCAGTTTTTAATATATCATGGAACTGCCCCTAATAATGGCAATCAAGTCTCGCGTCCCTGACTTTCGCTTGCTGATTTTTCATAGGACTGAAAAATTACTTAGGTGGCTGAACTGAATGACCCTGACCAAGGGTTCAGGAAGGTGGTGATGGTTGCCGATATGAGCTTTCCAGGGCATAGTTCTAGCTGCTGCTCAGGTCAAATTATGTTCCAATAGGTAAATCAGAATCAAACAAAATGATCCTAAATGGATGAAACAATAAGATTCAAAGATCCAGATTGTGGCAAAAGAGAGGCATATATAGGCAAATCAAAAGAGGAGAGGCAAATGAGAAATCGGATATATTCAGTTAAAGAGAGAAATAATAAAGGGAATTAAGAAAAGCAAAAAGAGATTATGAGGTTAAAGTTTGCAAGAGAATCGAAGATCTAACCCAAAAGGATTCTTTATCAGGTATCCATGAAGTAGATCAGTGGACAAGATAGCCCACTCAAAAGTTCCTCGGTCCAGCTCACTGACATGATTTAAGGAATGTGTAGAATCTTTAACACTATACTTCCTCTCAGTTCTCTTATACAACAGAGATACCCAGCGATATTCCAGTTATGAAAAATTATGTCAGAACTAAGGACGATACTAAACTTTGCACTATTAGGGTCTCACAATGCGACATGGTCCTAGGCAAATAGATAAATTCGAAACCCACAAATCCCCAGGCCTGATGAAGCTGTATGCAAGGGCCTAAAGGAATGTAAAGAGTTACTTCGCACCCTTTGGCTAATCTTTTTCCAACAGCTCACTACAAACCACGGCATGGTGGCCTTATGACATAAGCTCGGAAAATGGCAAATGTGATACCTATTATCAAACAGGTGCAGGTCCTTAGCTTCGAACTATAGACCAATAAGCCTGACCTCCATAGTGGGAAAATTTATGGAATCAATAATTGCCGAGGCAGTTCGTAGCCACCTTGAAAAGCATAAATTAATCAACGAATCTCAGCATGGTTTTACAAAGGGGCGTTCCTGCCTTACGAATTTATTAACTTTTTTCACTAAGGTATTTGGGGGAGGTAGATCATGGTAATGAATATGATATTGTGTATATGGACTTCAGTAAGGCTTTTGACAGGGTCCCACATCAGAGACTGTTGAGGAAATTAAAGCACATGGAATAGGAGGAGAAATTTTTTCCTGGATAGAGGCATGGTTGACAAATAGGCAGCAGAGAGTTTGCATAAATGGGGAGAAATCAGAGTGGGGAAGTGTCACGAGCGGTGTTCCACAGGGTCAGTGTTGGGCCCCCTGCTGTTCACAATCTACATAAACGACATAGATGAGGGCATAAAGAGCGACATCGGCAAGTTTGCCGATGACACCAAAATAGGCCGTCGAATTCATTCTGACGAGGACATTCGAGCACTCCAGGAAGATTTGAATAGACTGATGCAGTGGTCGGAGAAGTGACAGATGCAGTTTAATATAGACAAATGCAAAGTTCTAAATGTTGGACAGGACAATAACCATGCCACATATAAACTAAATAATGTAGATCTTAATATTACGGATTGCGAAAAAGATTTAGGAGTTCTGGTTAGCAGTAATCTGAAACCAAGACAACAGTGCATAAGTGTTCGCAATAAAGCTAATAGAATCCTTGGCTTCATATCAAGAAGCATAAATAATAGGATCCTCAGGTTGTTCTTCAACTCTATACATCCTTGGTTAGGCCTCATTTAGATTATGCTGCACAGTTTTTGGTCACCGTATTACAGAATGGATATAAATTCTCTGGAAAATGTACAAAGGAGGATGACAAAGTTGATCCATGTATCAGAAACCTTCCCTATGAGGATAGACTAAGGGCCCTGAAACTGCACTCTCTAGAAAGACGTAGAATTAGGGGGGATATGATTGAGGTTTTATAAATGGAAGACAGGAATAAATAAAGGGGATGTAAATAGTGTGGCTGAAAATATCTAGCCTAGACAGGACTCGCAGCAATGGTTTTAAGTTGGAAAAATTCAGATTCAGGAAGGATATAGGAAAGTACTGGTTTGGTAATAGAGTTGTGGATGAGTGGAACAAACTCCCAAGTACCGTTATAGAGGCTAGAACGTTGTGTAGTTTTAAAAAATAGGTTGGATAAATACATGAGTAGATGTGGGTGGGTGTGAGTTAGACCTGATAGCTTGTGCTACCAGGTCGGTTGCCGTGTTCCTCCCTTAAGTCAATGTGACCTGACCTGACTAGGTTGGATTCATTGGCTTAAGCCGGTAGGAGACTTGGACCTGCCTCGCATGGGCCAGTAGGCCTTCTGCAGTGTTCCTTCGTTCTTATGTTCTTATGTTCTTATCTGCAAAGGAAGACATGGAACTATGGCTTACATCTCTGCCTATGTCAGATATGAGGATGAGGAACAGGATAGGAGTGAGTACTGTGCCTTGTGGAACAGACCTTCACTGTAGCTACCTTAGACTTTACTCTCTTTACTATCATTCCTTGTGTTCTATTTGTTAGGAAGTTATGGATCCATCCACCAACTTTTGTGCGCTATTACACGGTGGTCACACTTGTCGAACGCTTTCGCAAAATCTGTGAATACTACATCTGCATTTTGTTTATCCTCTAGACTATCCAGGACCTTGCCATTGTGGTCCAGTAGCTGGGACAGGCAGGAGCGACCTGCTCTATACCTGTGTTGCCCTGGGTTGCGTAACTGATGAATATGTAGATGTTTGGCGATATTGCTTCTTAGAACCCTTTCAGAGATTTTTATATGGGTTGTGAGTGCTATCTGTCTGTAGTTCTTTGCAACTGCTTTGCTGCCACCTTTGCGGAATGGGGCTATGTATGTTGTTTTTAGTGATTGTGGGAGGACCCCTGTGTCCATGCTCCCTCCATAGAATGCTTAAGGCATGTAACAGAGGCTTCTTGCAGTTCTTGATGAACACGGAGTTCCAAGAGCCCGGGCCTGGGGCAGAGTGCATGGGCATATCATTAACTGCCTGAAAGTCCAAGCCCCTCACACACAAAACCTCCTTACCCCCTCCCTCCAGCCTTTCCTAGGCTGACCACTACCCTGCCTTCAGATTTATACACTATCCAAGTCATTCTATTTCGTGCCATCCTCTCTCTTGTCGGAACCACCCCAACAACCCCTCTGAATAATACTTTTAGTAACCATGCCCCTACTCCTAATTTCCAAACTACGGATTCTCTGCATAATCTTCACACCGCGCATTGCCCTCAGATGTAACATCACTGCCTCCAGCTTTCTGCTTCATGCAACATTAACCACGCATTTACCTCATTATAATTACGGTAACCTTTTTAGAGAATTATCGTACAGAGACGAGACATACACCAAAATATTACCAGATTCTTCAGCTCTTTCTCGGTAACATTAACTCATTTTTCAATTCTTTTCATATTTTTCGTATATTTCAGCGCTTGACGCTGGTGGTTAACGCTCTCGCTTCACACGGCGAGGGCCTGGGTTCGATTCCCAGCCAGAGTAGAAACATTGGACGTGTTTCTTTCCACCTGTTGTCTATGTTCCCCATCAGTAAAATGGGTACCTGGGTGTTAGTCGACTGGTGTGGGTCGCATCCTGGGACACTGACCTAATTTGCCCGAAATGCGGAGCATAACAAGGGACTTTCTATATAGTAGTATGTCATTGTTATCAGCTAGGACTGTATACCCTGTAAAATGTACTTGTATAAAATAAAGATATTATATTATTTCCCTTATCAGCTCTGTGATTCACCTCGTCTTTTCCTTTATCGGGCACGCCCTTATATGTATTTGAGTGAAAGCATGTTTTTTGTGCACAGTGTGAATACACTGTGCATCTGGATTCACTTTTCTAGTTTGGACCAATCACAAACCTTCTGCGAGTCGCTCCAGCTAAGTGGAGATGGCATCTGCTCGCTTCCCATTGGTCGAGAGACCAAAATGTAAACACTTCTAGCTTGGCGTCGTCAAGAGCAGTTTTTTTCCCTCGAGTTACACTCATACTCTTAGATTTTACCCCTGCAATGTCGGTAAATACTGATTTTTGTGTCTAGTGTTGTAAATGAATAGGCATATTGGATATATAAGTAAATTGTGTGTGAAGCATAATATGACTGCACCATGCAACTGAAAAAAGTGCAAGGAAAAACGCTGAAAATTATACGGC
>NW_026472838.1:0-10741 GCF_026875155.1 Cherax quadricarinatus
TAAAATAAAATTTTTATAAAGTAGAAGTGATGCAAGGGGGGAAGGGTTATGGAGAGAAAAAGGGAGGGGTTAAGAGATTTGGTGAAGCAATGTAAAAAGAGAGCAAATGAGAGAGTGGGTGAGACGTTATCAACAAATTTTGTTGAAAAAAGGAAAAATTTTTTGGAGTGAGATTAGTTAGTTGAGGAAGCCTAGAGAACAAAGGGTTTTGGACAGTTAAAAACAGAAGAGGACAGTTATTAAATAGAGAGTTAGGGGGTATCGGGAAGATGGAGGGAATATTTTGAGGAATTGTTTAATGTTGATGAAGATAAGGAGGCTGTGATTTCGTGTATAGGGCAAGGAGGAATAACATCTTGTGGGAAAGTGAGAAGAGCCGTTGTGAGTGTGGGGAAAGTTCGTGAGGCAGTGGGTAGAATGAAATGGGGGTTAGGCAGCTGGATTAAGGGGATAAAGATAGAAATGTTGAAAGCGGGTGGGGACATAGTTTTGGAGTGGTTGGTGCTATTATTTAATAAATGAATGGAAAACGGTAAAGTACCTAGGGTTTGGGCAAAAGAGCGTGCATAGTTCCTTTGTAAAAAGGGTTTAAAAGGGGATAAAAGAGAGTACAAAAAGAGTTATTATTGAAGAATTAAGTTTTAAGACAGGGAGTAGGATAGCAGAAGAACAAGGAGGCTTTAGGAAGGGTGGGGGGGTGTGTAGACCAAGTTTTTAAACAGTGAAACATATAGGTGAACAGTATTTAGAAAAGGCTAAAGGGTTTTTGTGGCATTTATGGACTTGGAAAGGCATTTTACAGAGTGGATAGGGGGTGGCAATGTGGCAGATATTGCAGGTGTATGGTTTAGGAGGAAGGTTACTGAAAGCAGTAAAGAGTTTTTACGAGGATAGTGAGGTTCAGGTTAGAGTATGTAGAGAGAGGGAGATTATTTCCCAGTAAAAGTAGGCCTTAGACAAGGAGTGTGATGTCACTGTGGCTGTTCAATTATTTATAGATGGGGTTGTAAGAGAAGTGAATGCGAGGGTCTTGGCAAGAGGCGTGGAGTTGAAGGATAAAGAATCACACATAAATTGGGAGCTGTCACAGTTGCTCTTTGCTGATGACACTGTGTTTTTGGGAGATTCTAAAGAGAATTTGCAGAGGTTGATGGATGAATTTGGTAGGGTATGTAAGACAAGATAATTAAAAATGAATGTAGGAAATAGTAAGGTGATGAGGATAACAAAAAGATTAGGTGTCGAAAGATTGGATATCAGATTGGAGGGAGAGAGTGTGGAGGAGGTTAATGTTTTTCAGATATTTAGGAGTGGACTTGTCAGCAGATGGGTTTTTGAAAGGGTGAGGTGAATCATAGAATGATGGGGAAAAGGGTGAGGGGGTGCACTTAGGAGTCTGTGGAGACAAAGAAATTTGTCCGTGGAATCAAAAAGCGGAATGTATGAGACTATAGTTATACCAACACTCTTATATGGGTGTGAAGCGTGGATGATGAATGTTTTGCAACAAGAAGAAGGCTGGAGGCAGTGGAGATGTCATGTGTGAGGACAATGTGTGGTGTGAATACAATGCAGAGAATTTGTAGCTTGTCAGAAATTAGGAGAAGGTGCAGGATTACCAAAACTATTAACCAGAGGACTCAGGAGGGGTTGTTAAAGGGGTCGGAATGAGAGAGATGAATAAACAGAATGACTTCGAGAGTGTATAAATTCGTGTGGAGGGAAAACGGGGTAGGGGTCAGCCTAGGAAAGGTTGGAGGGAGGTGTAAAGGAGATTTTGTGTGCGAGGGGCTTGAACTTCCAGTAGGCACGCGTGAGCGTGTTTCATAGAAGGAACGGAGGCAAAATGGTTTTTATACTTGCGTGTGTTGGAGTTGAGCAAAATAACATTTTGAAGGGGGTTTAGGGAAACCGGCAGGCCCGGGCTTATCCTGGAGAGGGAATACAGTGCCGCATTCTGAAAGAAGGTGTTAATGATGCAGTTTTAAACTGTGTGTAAATTACCTCTCTCCCAAAAGACAGGATGGGTGAATGAGGTGAAAGTTTTTTCTTTTTGGGGCCCATTGCTAATAATATATATATATTATATTTTAATAATTATAATATATATATATATATAATATTATATATATAAATATTATATTAATAATTAATATAGGGGAAATACACCTTATACGGAATGGGACCCTCATCCTCAGAGAAGACAATAAACACCTCAGGGAAAAATCAAGGTTCTCCCCGGAGCTGTTTGAATATTTTTTTTCCTACCACCCCAAATTTTTTTTCTATGTGAAATTTTTTAATAAAAAAAAACATTAAGAAAAAACATACGAATACAAAGGCACAAGTATCAAAGACCATGAAATTCCTCCGCTCCTCCGAGCTGGATGCAGCCAAGTGCAGCAAGCATTTCCCCTCTGGATGGCTCGCTGGGGCACTGGAACATGAAAGTGGCCCCCTTGGTCCCTGGGGGTGTCGATGATCGGGAACCCAATTTTTTAAAGGAAACGTGTGGCATTTTTTCCCATAACCCAAGGCTCGGCCATTAGAAAAATTGATACTTTTGGGGCTTAGTCCCCGTACTTGCTGATCTCGTACTCCTCTTACAGGGGACTATCCCTAACCTCACAGTAGGGGGCGACGGGGGGAGCGCTGCCCACAGGGGGGAGTCAAATCAACAAGTAAGGGACATAAGCCAACCCAATTTTTTCAATTTGGCCCATGGGATCAAGACTTGGACAGGGGGAAAAAATGCACCTTTCCCTTAAAATTTTGGGTTCCGACTCATGACCCCACCAGGGCCCCAAAGGGGGCCCCCTTTTCAGTTCCAGCGCCTCAGCATAGCCTCCAGGGGGGAAAATGTTGCTGCCTACTTGGCTCGCACCACCCTGGGAGGAGCTGGAGGAAATTCATGGTCTTTGATATTTTGTGCCATTGTATTCATGTATGTTTTTTTCTGTAAATGTCCTTTAAAATAAAAATATTAGGGGGTGTGGGGAAAGAAAATTTTTTCAAACAGCACCGGGGAAAACCTTGATTTTTTCCCTGGGGTAGGGTTTATTGTCTTCTCTGAGGTGAGGGTCCCCATTCAATAAGGTGGTACTTCCCTATATTAATAATATAAAATATATTTTTTTTTATTATCACCCCGGGCCCGATTCCCACAAGGGCAGGTGGCCCGAAAAAAAAAACTTTCACATCATTACTCCATCACTGTCTTGCCAGAAGGTGCTTTAAAACTACAGTTTTTAAATGCAACTTTAAACCCCCTCCTTCAAGGCGGGCACGTACTTCCCATCTCCGGACCAAGCCCGGGCCTGCGGTTTTCCCCTAAACCCCTTCATAAAGTTACTTTGCTCCACTCCAACAGCACGTCAAGTTTTAAAAAACCATTTGTCTCCATTCATCCTATCAAACACGCTCACGCTGCCGCTGGAAGCCCAAGCCCCTCGCACACAAAACCCCCTTTTACCCCCTCCTCCAACCCTTCCTAGGCCGACCCCCACCCCCCTTCCTTCCCTACGACGATACACTCTTGAAGTCATTCTGTTTTCGCTCCATTCCCCTCTACATGTCCCCAACCCCCTCAACAACCCTTCCTCACCCCCCCGGAAACATTTTGGTAAACCCGCACCTCCTCCCAACTTCCCAAAATACGATTTTCCCGCATTTTATTCACACCACCATTGCCCTCCACTGACATCTCCCCTGCCTCCAGCCTTCTCCTCGCTGAAAATTCATCACCCACGTTCACACCCATATAAAACGTTTGGGAAAAATATACCTCAACATTCCCCTCTTTGCCTCCAAGGCAAAGTTCTTTTTTTCCACAGACTCCTAAGTGCACCACTCACTCTTTTTTTCCCATCAATTCTATGATTCACCTCATCTTTCATAGACCCCTCTGCTGACACGCCACTCCCAAGTATCTGAATATTTTACCTCCTCCATACTCTCTCCCCCAATTATATTCAATCTTTCATCACCTAATCTTTTTGTTATCCTCATAAACCCTTTCTTTTCCCGTATTCACCTTTTAAATTCTTCTTTTGCACACCCTACCAAATTTACCCCCAATCTCTGCAATTTCTTCAGAAACCCCAAGAGCACAGTGCATCAGCAAAGAGCAGCTGTGAAACTCCCACTTTGTGTGTGATTTTTTTATTTTTAACTCCACGCCCTTGCCAAGCCCCGCATTTTTTTCTCTTACAACCCCATTTAAATATATTTAAAAAACCACGGTGAATCCACATCCTGTCTTAAAGGGTACTTTTACTGGGAAAAAAAATTTTCCCCTTTTTCCCACATACTCTAAACTTGAGCCCCACTATCCTCGAAAAACTCTTCACTGCTTTTAGAACCTCCTCCTACACCATACACGCAACATCTGCCACATTTCCCCCCCACCCCCTGTCATACGCCCTTTTTCCCAAAACCTAAATGCCACAAAGACCCCCTTTTGCCTTATCTAAAAACTGTTTTTACTTATAGTTTCACTGTAAAAAACCTGGCCAAAACCCCCTACCTTTCCTAAACCTCCTTGTTCTTGCTATCCTATTCCCGTCTTTCTCTTAATTCTTTCAATTTTAAACTTACCATACACTTCCCCGGTACCCCAAACAGACTTCCCCCCTTAAAATTTTTTGCACTCTCTTTTATCCCCTTTGCCTTTATACAAAGGAATATGCTGCTCTCTCCCAACCCAGGTACCTTACCCTTTTCCCCATACATTTATTAAATAATTGCCCCAAAACCATCCAAAACTATACCCCCACCTGCTTTTAACATTTTATTTTTTTATCCCATCACCCGGCTCCCTTTACCCCCTTTCTTTTTACCTACGCTTCACGAATTTCCCCCCCCAAACCTCACAACGGCTTTTCCTCCTCCTACAAGATTTTTCCTCCTTCCCCAAAATACACAAATCACAGCTTCCCTATTTTCTAAACTTTTTAAACAATTCCTAAAAATATTCCTTCCATCTTCCCAATACCTCTAACCTCCTTAATAACTCTCCTCTCCTTTTTTTAACTGACAAATCCATTTGTTCTTAGGCTTTCTTAACTGTTAAATTTACCCAAAATTTTTTCTTTTTTTAAACAAAATTTGTTTTAACATCTCACCCACTCTTTTTTTTTGCTCTCTTTTTACTTTGCTTCCCATCCTTAACTTCTCTCTTTTTCTCCATAACTTTCCCTCCTTCATCATTCTACTTTGAAAAAATTTCTCATATGCTAATTTTTTCCCCCTTACTCTCTCTTTACATCATCATTCCCCCAATCGCTCCCTCTTCCCCCCACCCAATTTCCTGTAACCACAAATTCGCTGAAACTCTAACACTACTTTTTTTAAACCTCCCCTACCTTTCGCCCCCATGCCTAGCCTCTTTAGCCCATTACCCCCAATAGCTGTTTTATCTTCCCCTAACTGCCCCCTCTTTATTTATAAACCTTCACCTCTCTTTATATATATATATTAAAATAATAAATATATATATATAATATAATTTTTAATATATTTTTAATTATATATATATAATATATTTATATGTACACACTTAGGTTTGGGTAATATAATTTTTTTCCCAAATTTTTTCAATGGCTTTCATAAAAGTTTAAAAAAAATTTAAAAAGTTTTTGAGGAAATGTACCACTTAATTAATTAAGTTAGTGAAAAGTTACTTAAATTTAAACGTAATTTTTTTTTTTAATATCCAAATTACAATAAAGTAAGTTATATCATTTGCCCAAACAAAATTAAACCTTTAAATTCATCTCACAGAAATGATTTAAATTTAATATTCGAAAAAATTTTTCTGTTTAAATTTTTTCTCGATTAAAATAGATGTGGAGAAGATTAAAAAATTAATGTTTTTTTTTTTATTTGTAGCCCAACGAAGTGACTGTAATTAAAATAATAATACATGTTATCTCACAAAAATAAGTTATTTAATTTGGGAAACCTTCCGATTATTTAAAGCCCCTTTTTTGCATTTTCTAAAAAGTTACATAATATTAAAAACTAAAAGCAAAAAAAAAATATAAGCAAAGAAAACGAATGGGAAAAAATTTTTGGCACAACCTGCTATCAAACCACTGGAAAAATCAAAGGAGAAACGATCACATACGGGCGGACCCAAGTCACAGAGGGTGAGCAAGGGGAGGGGGAAAAGGGGCAAAATCAGTGTTTATCCATGGGCTTCGGGGGAAAAAGGAAAAGGACACACACTGAAAGGCAGCAGGAACAAAGAAAGGAATTGAGAAAATCTCACGGAAATAGGTGAAGAGAGGACGAGATTGAAAATTTTTCAGAGAATGGGGGGTACCGAAGGGAAGAAACCGACCAACCCAAAGCTGTTTCTCAGGACGGAAACAGTGGGGAACAGGTCCTCCAAGAAAAAACCCGATTGAAATACTCGGAAGATACAAGAGGGGTTCCTAGACGAGACAGAACCAATCAAAAGACAACACTTGGGAGAGGACAAAAAAACGAAAGGAGCTAGGAAAAGAACAAGGGGGGAACCCGAAAAGGGCACGAGCAGAACAGAAAAGCAAGGGCAAGCCACACACAACTGTTTTTCCCTACCCTAAAACCTATCACACCTCCCAAAACCACAAACCATATCACACCTCCACCCCAAAACCGAGTATAGAATCCACAGAATGCTACCAGGGCCCCCCCCACAGGCCCCACAAACCACAGTGTTGGAAAGGAAACTGAAAGGGATGGGACCAAACGCTGATGGAATAACAAATAAGTGGGGGGGAGTGGCATGAAAAAGGGCAAAGGCATCACCGACTCATAGCTCTCACAAAACCCAAACTTTCAGGTATATAAAGATCCATCTTTCCAACGGGGCACCAAATCCTGAGAAAGACAGAGAGAAAAGGGGGGGCGGAGGATGGGATTTCTGATGAAAATCGCTGGGAATTTTGATGATGGAAGAGGGGACAGCAGAAGAAAGTGATTTCATACGGGGAAAACTTCACTCTGGAGGTCCCAAGGTGGTAATACATGATGTATAACCCCCCACAAACAGCAGGAGGCCAAGCAAGAGTACGACGAGAGAACGAGCGATGGTTTTCACACTGGCTAGAGAGGCCAGAGGCTCATGCATGCGGGCAAAACTCCTGATCAGGGTGACTTTAACCACAAGGAGACAATTGGGGGAACTTGAAACCCCCAGGGGGCCAAGATACAGGGGGGCAAAAATGATGGGGGGGTACTGGAAAAAAAATTTATGTGCAACACGTAAGGGACACTACAAGAGAGAAGGGGAGGAGAACCAGCAAGGCCGGGCTTAGTATTCCCCTTGAGTAGTGCAGATACGAGGGCATCAAATAAAGACCCCTTTGGGGCCGTACCATGTGGTTTTTAAATTCGAAAACAAAGTAACACAATGGGGGGGGGCAGGAAAGGCCCGGACGAATGAAGCCAAACTATAAGAAAGGGGACTACACGGGAAATGAGGAACTTCCTGAACGGGGTTCAGTGGGACAGAGAACTGGCAGGGAAGCCAGTTAATGAGATGATGGAATGTGTAGCAAACAAAATGCAAGGAGGCTGAGGAGAGGTTTGTACCCAAGGGTAACAGGAATAATGAAAAAGCCAGATGAGCCCATGGTTTACCCAAAGATGCAGGGAGGCAAAAACCAAGGTGTGCAGGGAATGAAGGGAATATAGAAGGCAAAGGACCCAGGAGAATAAGGAGAGCAGTCGTAGAGGCAGAAACGAATATGCACAGAAAAAGAAGGGGGCCCCAAAGACAATATGAAAATGAATAGCAGCGGAAAGCCAAATCTGACCCGAAACTATTGTACAACCACATCAGGAGAAAAACAACAGTCAAGGACCAGGTAATCGGGCTAAGGAAGGAAGGAGGAGAGACAACAAGAAATGACCGTGAAGTATGTGAGGAACTCAACAAGAGATTCAAAGAAGTGTTCACAGAGGAGACAGAAGGGGCTCCAGAAAGACGGAAATGGGGCCACCACCATTGCTGAACAGTGCACAAAAACCGCGAAAAAGTGAAGGGCTTCTGATGAGCTAAAACCCTCAAAGGCAAGGGGGCCAGATAACTTCCCCGGGGTTTTGAGAGAGGGCAAGGTGCGTGTACCCCAATAAAAAATTTTCAATACATCTATCGAAACAGGGAGATTGCCTGGGGCAGGGAAACAGCAAATGTAGTCCCAATCTTTAAAAAAGGGAAAACAGACATGAAGCTTTAAAACACAGACCGGTCACTGACATGTATAGATGAAAAATCATGGAGAAGATTATCAGAAGATGGTGGAAACACCTAGAAAGGAATGATCTCATCAACAGCAGCCAACATGGTTTAGGGCGGGAAATCCTTTTCACAAACCTACGGGAGTTCTATGCCCATGGTGACAGCAGTAAGACAAGAGAGAGAGGGGTGGGTGGTTTTGCATTTCTTGGACTGAAAAAGGGGGCTTTGACACAGTTCCACAAAAAGAAAGGTTTGGGGGCAAAAACGGGAGGCCCAAAGCGGGGTAACAGGAAGGCACTACAATGGACAGGGAATACTTGTCGGGAAGACACAGCGGTCATGGTACGTGGCGAGATGTCAGGGGGCAACTGTGACCAGCGGGGTCCAAGGGGGCAGTAATAGGACCAGGTGTTTCGGGTATTTGGAACGACATAGGGAAGGAATTGACTCGGGGTGTCCCCTTTGCAGTGACGTAAGTTGATGAGAAAAATTTCACTCGACGAAGACCAGGCAAACTACAAAAGGGATCTGGACAGGCTGCAGACCTGGTCCACAATTGGCTCCCGGAGTTCAAACCCCCCAAGTGCAAAGTCATGAAAAATTGGGGAAGGGGAAAGAGACGCAGGGATCGTTAGGGGGGCCCGAGACACAAACCTCACTCAAAAAAAAAGTATTTTGGGGTGAGTATAAAACCAGGGACATCTCCTGAAGCGCACATCAACCAAATAACTGCTGCAGCATATGGCTCCTAGCAAACCTCAGAACAGCATTCCACATTTTAAAAAGGAATCGTTCAGGCCCCCTGTACACCTGTACTTTAGGCCCATATTGGAATGCGGCACCAGTTTGGAACCCACCTACCCAAGCATGTAAAAAACTAGAGAAAGTGAAAAAGGTTTTGCAACAAGACTATCCCAAGCTAAAGGATGTCCTACGGGGAGAGGTTAAGGGGGAAATAATCGACACACGGAGGACAGGAAGATAGGGGGACATGAAAAACGACATACAAAACCTGAGGGGAATTACAAGGGGGGACAAAGACAGGATTTTCCCAGAGATTGGACCAGTAACTGGGGGACACAGTTGGAAGTTAAGACACAAATAAAACACAGGATTTTAGGAAGTATTTCTTCAGCCACAGAGTATCAGAAAGTGAATAGTTTGGGAACGATGTAGGGGAGGCGGATCCATACATAGCTTTAAGCAAGGTAATAAAGCTCACGGTTCGGGGAATGCCCTTTAAGCGATCAGTGAAGAGATGGGGCCAGGACTGGGACTCGACCCCCGAAACGTCAACAGGTGATACAACTGGTGAGTACACACCACCACACAAACACACACACACACACACCCACACACACCACACACACACAAAAGGTTTTCCTAAAAAGCATGCTGTAAAAGCTAAGGTACAGAGCTTAGAGGGGGAAACTAAAAAATCTGAAACAGCCTAAAGAACCAAGACAGTCCCGCCATGACACAAATTTCTATATAGTCACAGACAAGGGGATGTAGGGAGAAAAGGGACTGTACTTTATGCGAAGGCCCATCAGCCCCACGTGGGCCCGGGAAAAGACGAGGACACACGAAAACAAAGGGGGAAAACAGACAATGAAAGGGGCTAATCTATTGCGTGCTCAACAGAAAAATGTGTGGCCAAGAACAGCGTCGTAGGGGAAACTACGACGCAAAAAAACAGGAGGGAAAAAAGCGATTGAAAGTATCATGAAAGCAAAAATGAAGACATGACCCGTTGACAATTTTTGGAGAATTGGGTGGTTTCAAGCCCGGGAAAAAAACAGCCTCAAGTGACTTTTAAAACAGAATCAGCCCGAAAAAGGATCCTCAGGAGAAGGCGCGCCAGGGAAAAAAGGAGTACGGAGGTAACTCGATCGGAACAGAAACAAGAAGAAAGGATGATACGAAAGAGAGGGTACAAAAACGAAAGGAGGAATGGGAGGCTGAGCGGAGAACTCAAACCTAGGTGGGAAAAGCAAAAACCCAAAACCCCTCTAGAAACACCCACAGAGGGAATCCAAAACCCCGACAAAACCCCGTGCAACTGACATCTAAACAAAAAACCACACACTGTTCCTTCTTCCCCCTCCCCCATATCACAAACCCCACCCCTACAGCAACCCCCATAGGGGACTCTGCCCCCCCCCCCCCCTCTAAAAACCCCCCCCCCTAGCAATCCCCCAATTGCACCGCCAGGGCTCCTGCTCCCCCCAACCCCACTATCCCCCCCGGACCACAGTTTTAAAAAAAAATTGAAGGTTTGGTATACAATCAAATGGAATAAAAAATAAATTGAGGAGTGGCATAAAAATCGATGAGAATCCCCCAAATCATAGCAATCACAGAAACAAAAATTTACTGAGACAAAACAGACACAATCTTCCCACCCGGGGTACGTCCCAAGGAAAGACAGAAGGAGCAGAGGGGGAAGGAAAATTGGGGCAATTTCACCAAAGGGAAATCTTTTTTTAGGAAAAAGTTTTTGCCACACAG
>NW_026472839.1:0-10687 GCF_026875155.1 Cherax quadricarinatus
TTATTTTAACCGGGGCCCCTTTCCCAATTACCCAAAACCCCCTTTAAAGGGCCTATTTCCCTTCCAATGGCCTTTTCCCCAAAATCCCCAAAGGGGCCCCTGCCCTTTTCCCCCAAAAATTTTTTTTCCATTTTCCCTATACCTTTTTAAAAGTCCAAGGACCTGAAAATTAACCTGACCAACCTTTACCTAACCCAGCCAAAAATTTGGGTCCAACAGCTCATTTAATTTCCCGAAAAAAATTTTTTTCCCCGGGGAAAAAACAAATTCCCTTTACCTTGAAAAAAAAATTTAATATCAAATTTTTTTTTGAAAAACCATTTCAAAATAATATTAAAAATTTTTTTTTTTGTTGAATCACAGTCCTTTGGAAAAACCCCAGGTTTTTACTTTTTAAAAAAATTTAAAATTCCTTTCATTTTTCCAAAGCCCACCCCCCTTTCCCCGGGTTTTAAAAAAATTTTTTTATCATAGGGTCCTTTAAAAGGGCCCCCCATTCCATTTTTTATTTTACCTTTTCTATTCCTTTTATCTTTCCTTTCCCTTTTCCTTGGGTACCTTTAATTTTCCTTTCCTTTAATTTTTTCCCCTTCCATTTAAAATTAAAATTTTTTCCCAAAAAAAACCCCAAATTTTCATTTTTTTGTTTCAAAAAATTTTAACAGTAAAACTTTTTGATAAAACTTTTTCAGTTTTGCGGGGTAAATATTCACTTTAAAAAATTTTTTAAACCCACGGCAAAATTTTTGAAAAAGAAAAAAAAAAAAAAAAATTTTTAAAATAAAAAAAGGGGGTTTTCCCCCTGACCCACCTCATTTTTCCTTCCACCCCCCCCAAAAAACCCCAAATTTTTTTTTTTTTTTCTTAAAAAATTTTTTTTTAATTTTCCAAAAAAAAATTTTTTTTTTTTTTAAAAAATTTCTTAAAACGGGGCCCCCCCAAATTTTTTTGGGCCCCTGGGGGAAAATTATTTTTTTTCTTAATTTTAATTAAAAATTTAATTTACCAAAAACTTAAAAACATTTAAACCCTTTTAAAAAAAATTTTTTCCCTCCCCAAAATATAAGATTTTTAAATCTTTTTAAAAAAACCAAAAAAAACTTTTTTTATATTAATTTTTTGGGCAAATTTAAACTTCCCCCAAAAATTTTACTTTTCCTTATAAAAGGCGTTCTTTTAAAAATTGCAAGGTTTTCAAAATTTTTCATTTTAAAATTTATTTTTTTTAAAAATAATTTTTTAAAATTTTTAAAATTTTTAATATTTTTAAAATTTTTAAAAAAATTTTAAATTATTTATTTTATATTATATTTTTTAAAAGGGTAGTAGGTTGGTAGACGAAACCCGCCCGGGGGTTTCCCCCTCCCAAGGAGGGTAAAACGAAAGCCCGTAATTGTTTTCATGAGGTAGGATTGTGGTGTCCTTTTTTCTGTTCATAAACATCAAGATTTCGGATGTTTGCTAATTCACGACACTTGGTCACACTACCAACATGTACAGCGTTATATACCAAAATACCCCCCGGGGGTTTTTGCTATTTTCTTTTAGTTCGGTTTAAATTCCTTTTCTCCATGGGGAAGTGGAACAGAATTCTTCCCCCCGTAAACCATGCGGTTGTAGAGGGGACTAAAAACCCGGGAGAAAAAGGGGTTAGTAACCCCTTTTTCCTGTATAAATTTTCTAAATTTAAAAAAGAGAAACTTTGTTTTTCTTTTTTGGCCCCCCTGCCTGGTGGGTAGGCCCTTTTTTTGAAAAAAAAAAAAAAAAAAAAAAAAAAATATATATATATATATATATATATTTATTTTATATATAAATTTTTAATATATATATATATATATATTATATTATTAAGTGGCCCTTGAAATTTGGCTCTCTAAATTAAATCCAACTTGCAATACTTTTTAAGCAAAAATTTTGCCCGACCCACGAAAAAACACCAAACTTTTTGTTATTTTGAACGCGTATTTGTAGGCGCCCCATTTTGGGGTTCTGTTTAAAGAGAGCAACGGTCCCATAAACATCATAAAAAAATTTATATTATAAGGTTTTTGGATTTACTAAAATAGTTTACAAAAGGGCCCCCGAAAATTTTTGTCCAACCCTAAAAAAAATTTTAAAAATTTTATATATAAAAAATCTTTTATATAAATAATTTCTGGGGTGGCCAGGGTTGACCAAAAAAATCAACTGCTACTATTTGGGGAAAAAACTGCAACAAAAAACCGCCAAAGGGAAAAAGTTTTCGTGAGACCGTCCAAATTTGGAGCGTTATTGGTTTGGGGATAAAAAAAGCAGAACGGGTACATCTCCGGCATCATTTTAAGGGTAGGAAATTGCATGCAAAATAAAAAAATGCCAGAAAAGTTGTGGAAATTTTAACAAAAAAGGGGTTTTAGAATTTAAGAAACGGGGCATTTATTGAAAGGATGGTGGGCTGGCGTTGACCCCAAAAACCAAAAAGTCTAAATTGGGGCAAGAAAAAACGGAAACGAAAAATGTTTTTTGCAAAAGGCCTTTTTGGGAAAAAGCAAGCGGTTACTTTTTTTGGGGGGAAAAGCATCAGGAATAAACCCCATGAAAGACAGGTTCTCTTTTATTTGGCAACTAATGGTGATTGAAATAAGCCCATTGGTTTGGGGTTAAAATCCCAGACTGTGGTTTGGTGGCTAAAGCTCCCGCTTCACACACGGAGGGCCCGGGGTTCGATTCCCGGCGGGTGGAAATTCCGACACGTTTCCTTACACCTATTGTCCTGTTCACCTAGCAGCAAATAGGTACCTGGGTGTTAGTCGACTGGTGTGGGTCGCATCCTGGGGGACAAGATTAAGGACCCCAATGGAAATAAGTTAGACAGTCCTCGATGACGCACTGACTTTCTTGGGTTATCCTGGGTGGCTAACCCTCCGGGGTTAAAAATCCGAACAAAATCTTATCTTATCTTTCTTATCTTAACAATGTCCTCAAGGCTAATTTGTGTGTGCTGTGGAGGGCAAACAGTAAGGCATGGGTCACTAGGAACTTTTTCTATGACTGGTTACACCATGCATTTGCCGCCACTGTGAAAAATTACCTAATTGAAAAGAAATTAGACCTTAAGTGCCTCCTGGTATTAGACAATGCTCCTGGTCATCCTTCAGACTTGGCAGAGCGACTTTCTAGGGACATGAGCTTCATTAAGGTGAAGTTTTTTCCTCCTAATACCACTCCTCTCCTGCAGCCCATGGACCAGCAGGTCATTGCAAACTTCAAGAAACTGTACACAAAAGCTATGTTTGAAACGTGCTTTGTAGTGACCTCAGAAACTCAACTGACTCTAAGAGAGTTTGTGTAAACATTATAGGTAAGGCTTGGGAGGAAGTGACTAAGAGGACCTTGAACTCTGCTTGGAAAAAACTGTGGCCAGAATGTGTAGACAAAAGGGATTTTGAAGGGTTTGAGGCTAACTCTGAGAATCCTATGCCAGTTGAGGAATCCATTGTGGCATTGGGGAAGTCCTTAGGGTTGGAGGTTAGTGGGGAGGATGTGGAAGAGTTGGTGGAGGAGGACAATGAAGAACTAACCATTGATGAGCTGCTAGATCATCTTCAACAGCAAGAGGCCACACCTGAGGAAACTGCTTTGGAGGAGGGGATAGAGAAATTGAAGAAGTTGCCTACTTCTAAGATTAAGGAAATGTGTGCGATGTGGCTTAAAGTGCAAACCTTTTTTGATGAAAATCACCCTGACACAGCTACTGCAAGTCGTGTTGGCAACCTGTACACTGACAATGTTGTGAAACACTTTAGAAATGTCATAAAGGAACATGAGGTACAGGCCTCTATGGACAGATATGTTGTGCAACAGAGGTCCAGTGACTCTCAAGCTGGTCCTAGTGGCATTAAAAGAAGGGAAGTAGCCCCGGAAAAGGACTTGCCACCTCAAGTCCTAATGGAAGGGGATTCCCCTTCTAAACACTTAGACCATCAACACTCTCCTCTCCTCCCATCCCATCAATCATCACCAGATCTTCAATAAAGGTAAGTGTCATGTAACTGTGCATGTCTTCTTCAGTTTGTGTGTATTAAAATTAATATTTCACGTAGTAAATTTTGTTTTTTAAGTACTTTGGGGTGTCAGGAACGGATTAATTTGATTTCCATTATTTCTTATGGGGAAAATTAACTCGACTAACGATAATTTCAATTAACGATGAGCTCTCAGGAACGGATTAATATGTATGTTATATAATATATATATATATATATATATATTATATATATATATATATATATATATATATATATTAATATATATATATATATATATATATATATATTATATATATATATATATATATATATATATATATTATATATATATATATATATATATATATATTTATTATATATATTTATTATATATATATATATAATAAAATTTTATATATATATATATATAATATATAATATATATATTTATATTTATTAATATATTTAATTATATTATATATAATAATATATTATATATTATATTATATATATATATAATATTTATATTATATATTTAATATAATTATATATAAATTATATTATATATATATTAAAATATATATATATATTTATATATATATAAAATATTATAAATTATTATATATAATATATATATATATATTTTTATATATATATATATATATATATATAATAATATATATATATATAAAAGGGCCCCCCTCGACCAACGCTTTAACCCTTCCCTGAGAGCTCATTTTAAATTAAAATTATCGTTAGTCGAGAAATTTTTTCCCATAAAGAAAAAATGGAAATCAAATTAATCCTTTCCCTAAACCCCAAAGTATCAAAAAAAAATTCCCCCACATAAAATATTAATTTTAATACACACAAACGAAGAAGACATGACAGTTAATGAAACTTCCCCTTATATACACATTCCATCGACTTATGACCTGCCGACATAGCCCACTCGTACGACGTGCATCTGGCGTGGGCGGGGCCGGCTGAGCAATATTTGACAATATTGCGGCTGCAATGCATCATGCAGGCGCATCAGTTTGAGAAACCCCTGCCCTATCAGCGCATCATACTGTATTAACTAACAAAAAATTATTATTAACGTACTAAGGGACAGAAAAATTTCACCATGGCCCCTAAGATGAAGTCTGAATTTGCACTGGAGATTGTGGAAGAAGGCTCTTACTCTCCAACTCTCTATTTGTTTTCACTGTTGCACAAAAAACCTGCTGATCTGTTTTCTGTATATCTGTGTATCTCTGTGTGTTTTTTATCTGTCTGCTACCTGATAGGTTTAACCCTTCAGGGCCCAAGGGCCCAAAATTGGAGTCAGCCCCAGTGTCCAAGAAAAAAAAAAAAAAAAATTTGTTATTTTTTTTTTTATGAAAGTGGGAAATTTTTTTTGTGAAGGTAATAAAAAAAAAAGTCGAAATTTGGTGGAAAATTGACGAAATTATGCTTTTTCCCGAATTTTTGAGTGTCAGGTATTTCAAAATCGGCGATTTTGGCCGCTTTGCCCCATTTTAGGCCAATTTACTTTAAAATTTCAATAAACCCAAATTCTTAGCTTTTATAGTTTTACTTCTTTCTATCGATTGACAAAGAAACCCCAAGTCATCTTTTCAACTACAAATAAAGTGATCGGAAATTTTTAAATTTTGGCCAATTTTACAAAAGTTCAAAATATTCCAATTTCAAAATAGGGCCCAAAATGAACAATGTAGGCATTCTGGCCAAATTTAAATTTCCTCGTTCATTAGTTTTTTTTTGAGGCTTTACAAAAAAATTCCTTTTTTGGTTTTTTATTCCCATAATGAATTTTTATTCCCCAAAAATAAAAGTTTATGTTATGAAAATACTGTAAAAATTTGTAAAAATTTCATCCCCAATTTGTGAATGTATATTAGACCCACCATGAGTGTAAGATGTGAGGTCGTTTTTTTTATCTGAATATCGGCAAAATTTAACATTTGCTATTTTGGGAGCCAGTTAACCCTTTTCCAATGCAAAAACCAATAAAAATCATCTCTATTTCTGAAATATGTCTTCCTTTCTACAAATGAGACAAAAAAATCGAAAAATACAACTATAAAAAAAATACGAAAAAACCTGCAAAGTTGCTGTTTTAATAAAAAAAATATGTTTTTCATTTTTTTCTCTCATTTACAAAAGGTGCTGCAGGATCTGTTTTTTTGGGGTGCACCATCCACATGATGTATTCTTATATCTGGGCCCAAATTAACTCACAGTTTTCAGAGTGAGCTGGCTCATGGCGTAGATCAGGGTTTGGACCCTGAACTTTTAAGCCGTGATCTACGGGACGGACCTAAAAGGGGTTGATAGCCCCCTGACAGTCTCCCACGTGAGACCAGAAAAATGCCGGAACCTTGGCATCATTTGGGAAAAAACCCTTGTTCTCCTTCCATCGTACTGCAAACAGAGGCGACTTCTTGTAAGAGTTTCCTCCCCGAAAGCACACTTATTTTAAATTGTAAAAATTTTTCAGCAAAAGCTGAGGCCCTTTATGAGCTTAAAAGTGACATTTTCCTGTGCAGAATTATTTCAACCTAGAGGTGCAGCCTCTCTCACACTACTTTAATGATCCATTTCCAATCGCTACCTTGGCTGGAACATCCCTTTTTTTCAACTGACTCAGTTCAACTCAGAAAACAGGTTTCCCAAATTAGCCCCCACCATCCCCTAGAAATTATGAAGGGGTATTGGCAGCATGATCATGGCCATACTTTCATGGGGAACCCCTCGGGAGAAGGTCTGGCAGGGTTTCCCCAGTTTTCTCCCCCCAACCCTTTTGGGGCTTGGTTCCCCCCCAAATGTTGTTCCCACGTCTCAGGCCCCTAAAATTTTCCTAATAAGAGGTTGACCCTTTGAGGAAATTTCTCTAAATACCCACAGGGGATAGCCAACTTGGTATGCAGATTCTACCCCTAATTTGTGTACAGGGGTTCTTATGGGTTTAACCATAAAACCCTTTCAATTAAGTGGACCCCGGTTCCGATGCCCTCGGTATCCCAAAAAATCCCGTATGGAGCATTATATTGCAAAAAAAATTTTCCTCGTTCCCTTAAAAAAACCCCTAACAATTCACCAAAATGTGTCCACGTGTGTGCCCTGTTTTTCAAGCCACCCGTGTGCTCGATCAAAATACATTTAGTACATTCCAAATTTTCACAGTGTTTTTGGGGGCTTGTTTCTGCAAATAAGTCCCATGGACCCCAAGAAAAGTTCTAGTGCCAACCCCTTTGAGAAAAAAAGGGGCTAATGACTATTTAAAAGAAAAAAGGATATTGCAAAAGTACGAAGTGGGTGCATGTTTTCGGAGCTGGCCCGGTTGTATACAAAACCCCAATCAACCATCTCTACTAAGTGCCCGGAAAAAGGAAACAAGGAAATGTTGTTGCAAAAGGTGCAATGTGATTCAAAACAGCGACCGCAAGGTTAGATGTTGAGAGATGCTATTTTTTGGTGTGGATAAAGAAAAACAATAGCAGGAGATGCACTTAAGCAATCATTTGGAAAAGGCTAGGGAGTTGCATGATGATTTTTGGGAAAAAATTTCCTGCAATAGTGGGACGGAGTGAATTTAGGGCCGCAAAGGTTTTTTTGAAAAAATTAAGAATCGTATGGCAAATAGTGTGATTTGGATGGTGGGGCTGCCCGTGACTTCAAATGGTCCTAGTGGCATTAAAAGAAAAAGGGGAAATAACCCCAGAAAAGGATTTTTCTACCTCAAGTCCCATTTGGGAAAGGGGATTCCCCTTCTAAACAAAAAACAACTTTGACACTCTACCCTCCTCCCCCCCATCAATCATCACCAGATCTTTATTAAAGGGAAGTGTCTGTATTCATTGTTAGTAGAGTACTACGAACTGTGCATGTCTTTTTCAGTTTTTACATTAAAATTAATATTTCAGTGGTAAAATTTTTTTTTCATACTTTTGGGTGTTTGCACGGATTAAATTTTATTTCCATTATTTCTTAGGGGAAAATTTATTCGCTTTTTTGATATTTTTGGTTTACGGTGAGCTCTCAGGAAGGATTAATATCGCAAACTGGGGGTCACTGTTATCTACCCCCGTAAGGTACCTTAGACATGGTAGCACTCCAGCAAGTAGCAAGGAGTAGGTGCTACATCCATCTCTCAGGGTAGTATGTTCTTCAACTCTGCCTACATCCTTTTGCAAACCAACTGTGGACCTACTAGAAAATACACACATCCTGGGGTTTAGATCCAAAGTTCCTCCTCACCTTGCTTTTAAGACCTAATGCAGGCAACTGGATGTATCTCTGCAGTTAGGGTCCCCTGGGATGGTTCCTTCCTTTCCTGATCTCGCCATCTTGACCAGTAAAACTTGTGTATGTCCAGTTTTGTTACAGTAGTAACAGGCATAACTCTTAAAGGTATTTTTACCATTTGGTGGAGATATCCTGCCTAAGGGCAATGTGTGGTGTAAATATTATGCAGAGAATTTGTAATGTGGAAATTAGGAGGAGGTGTGGAGTTACTAAAAGTATTAGTCAGAGGGCTGAAGAGGGGTTGTTGATGTGGTTTGGTCATTTAGAGAGAATGGAACAAAGTAGAATGACTTGGAGAATGTATAAATCTGTAGGGGAAGGAAGGCTGGGTAGGGTTGTCCTTGGAAAGGTTGGAGGGAGGGAGTAAAAGAGGTTTTCTGGGTGAGGGACTTTGATTTCCAGCAAGTGTGCATGAGCGTATTAGCCGGACTTAAGCCCTGGAGGTGGGAAGTACAATGCATGCACTCTAAAGGAGGGGTTTGGGATATTGGTTGTTTGGAGTGACATCTAAACTGTTGGATCTGGGCGCCTCTGCTCAGATATAACAGTGATTATGTGTGAATGATGGTGAAAGTTTTCCTTTCTTTTTTGGGTCACTCTGCCTCAGTGGGAGACAGCCGATGTGTTGAAAAAAATATATGTATATGTACACACACACACACACTGTATTGAATACTCATATATGTAATACTGTAGTCTGGAATAGTACAATATTACCCTCATACTTCTTAATTTTTAGTTCTCCAATCATATCCTTGTATGTACATTAATATATGCCACAATGATAAACTATCAACACAAACTTAATAAGTCTTGCTTCCCTACAGATGGGTGGTGCAGGAGGTGCCAACACTATGCGCTGTCCCTGCTGTGGGTACACCACCTCGTCTCGTAGTCATATGGAAATCCATGTGGCTACTCACACTGGAGAGAAGCCATTTGCCTGTCCACATTGCCCCTTCAGATCTGTTCATAGTGCCAACCTTAAGACACACTTAAGAATTCATACTGGTGAAAAACCTTTTACATGCCCTTTCTGCCCTTATTCAGCTGCCCAAAAGGAGAAATTGAAAGCTCACATACGTACACACACAGGAGAAAAGCCCTTTGCTTGTGAACACTGCCCATACCGGTCAACACGAAAAGATCACCTTAAGTCCCATGTAAGACTTCGGCACACTGGGCGGATGGTGCTACCACCTACTATGGAGTAAATATTATGGCAATAGACCCATAAAACATGCTTAGGTGAGTCTACTTAGCTACCTTTGAGGTATTTTATGTTATCTTCCTTATCTTTGTATTACTTAAACATAAATCATATTTTTTTATCTTTAAACAAGTTGTGCCGAAATCAAAACAGAGAATATGCAAAAATTTTCAACATTTTATAATATCAATATCAAGGTTAATTGTATCACATTACATAGTTGTTCTTGTTTTAGAGTAGTACACATTCTTCTCAGTGTATTTAAAATTTATTGTTAAAAACATTATTATTGATATTGCAGTATTAACCCTTTGACTGTCGCGGTCGTATATGTACGTCATAGGAGATACCGTGTTTGACGTATCTATACGCATAAATTCTAGCGGCTTCAAATCAAACAGGAGAAAGCTGGTAGGCCCACATGTGAGAGAATGGGTCTCCATGGTCAGTGTGCACCATATAAAAAAAATCGGGGAGCCAGTGGTGCATTGTGGGAATACCATTTCAGTCGTCCTTTTTCAGCATGTCTAGCGGTAAGAAATATGTGACTTCCCTGCAAATCTGGGACTCTTCTCTTCCCAAGTGATGCTCTAACACAGATGGAAATGTCAATGAAGATCAATTTCATGATTTCGAGGAGTTTGAGACCAAAAGCAATGGGGGAGGTGGAGGAGGAGGAGGAGGAGGAGGAGGGGAAGAGGAGGAGGAAGAGAGGAGGAGGAAAAAGAGGAGGAGGAAGGAAGGAGGAGGAGGAAGGAAGGAGGAAGGGAAGGAAGGAGGGGGAAGGGGAAGGAGGAAGGGGGAGGAGGAGGAAGGCGGGAGGAGGAAGAAGGAGGGAGGGAGGAAGAAGGAGGGAGGAGAAAGAAGGAGGGAGGAGGTGGGAGGGAGGAGGAGGAAGGAGGGAGGGAGGAAGAAGGAGGGGAGGAGGAGGAAGGGAGGGAGGAGAGGAAGGGTGGAAGGTGGGAAGGAGGAGGAAGAAGAAGAAGAAGAAGAAGAAGAAGAAGAAGAAAATTAAGATAAGAAGAAGAATAAGAATAATAATAATACCTAATACCTAATAATAATCATAATATGTAATTTAATTGTTCCCCTTTAGGCATGAAAACAGTCACCCATGACCGTGACAAGTAAGGGGGAAACATCTGATAAAAGC
>NW_026472841.1:0-57911 GCF_026875155.1 Cherax quadricarinatus
GGAGGCCTTCCTTCCGCCCCTCGCCACCTCCCCTCCTTCCTCGATTTGGAACTCAGCCATTCGCCCTCTATTTACTTATGGTCTAGAGGCAGTTTTTGCCGGACACGTAAATGATTGAGTGCCCGTGTCAGTCTCTGTGCCCGTACTCCACTCATCTTATGAATATGTCTCCTGTGTGACTACCTGTGCATACAATCATAATATCCAAGTGGTTGACACGGGCTTAGCAAGCACATTCAGCAAGCTTGGAAAGCAGCAACTCCAAGCTAAGCCGGGACAAGCTAAGGCAGCCTGACCAGTTACAGCTGCAGTGTTTCCTGTAGTGGCTAGTTTAAGAACAATTTAACGTGCATTGCAGTACTAACTTTTTAAGTGGGACATTCCAGGGTTCACCTATAAAATAGTAAGTTTGTGTGCTGAAGTGAATTCACCACAGAGTGAAATTCGTCTGTCATCGTTGTGCTATAAGTGTTTAAGTGCTGCAGGTTTGTTGTAAACTATTTGCAACGAGTGTATTTCACTGATTAGGACATTGTGCTTCCTTCAGTACCTACGCTAGGCTTTAAATATGAGTGATGGAATGACTGGCTGCTGGGTATGACCTTGAATATGGCACTATAAGACCGCATGCCACTTACACCCATACTGCGTGTTGTCTAGTGAGGTGAAAGTCCTTTCCTTCGACTTTCCTATTCACCGGTATCCCTTAAACTCGTCGCCCATTATCTACATATGGGGGATAAGGGCGAGTTTAGCTTGATCCAGGCCAAAACAGCGCTCCAGCCAGCCAGTGAAGGCCAAGTGAAGGCAGTGAGGCCAAGGCATTTGAATCCACAGATGCCTTTGTGGAACGTTCACAGTGTTCGGCGTTACTTCGGTGTTTGAGAACTAGTTCTTATGTAGTGAAAATGTGTCTGTCATTCCTAAGACACGTGTGCTAGAGTGTTTAAGTGCTGTGGGTTGGGAGGAGAGTAATTAACAAGTAGTACAGGGATGGTAACTCTCGAGACGACTGTGGGCCCAGTGAATGCACCTTGAAAATTGCACTGCGACCTGCAGGCAACTACACCCATATTGCTGTGTTAGCGAGGTAAACATCCCTTTCTTGTACCCTTCTCCTTCCATCGATTTGGAACTCAGCCATTTCGCCTTATTACTTATGGTCTAGAGGCTGATTTTTGCCAGAACCACATAAGACTTGAGTGCCTGTGTGCTCTGTGCCGCAACTCACTCATCGACGAATGTGTCTCCTGTGTGCCTACCTGCCTGCTACAAGCAATATCTCAGGTGGTTGACACGGGCCTTTAGGGGGCAAGTACAGTCAAGCAAGCTTGAAAGCAGCACTAAAAGCTAGCCAGAAACAAGCTAAGGCAGCCTGAAGTTATAGCTGTTCTATGGCCCAGCATGTCTATATATACGTTCTACAGGTTGCTGCTGCCATACCAGTGATTCCTATAGTGGCTTAAGAACAATTTAATGGCTTGCAGTACTGCATTTTAAGTGGGAACATGCCAGAGGTCACTATAAACATAGTAAAGTTTGTGGTGATTGGCTTGTACACAGTGAACATTCATTTGTCATACGATGTGCTAGAAGTGTTAGTGCTTGCTTTCTCCAATAGTTAATTGTCATTTGTAAGCCTGGTTATTAAGACTTTAAAAGGTCAGGAGTGTGCTTTTAGTGTGGCTACTCCTTACATATGATAAATCAGTTGTACTACATGCTCTGTCAGTGTACTGAATATTAGAAATATGGTTACATAATTAAATTGCTTGTCTAGTGTCATTGCTGTGTTTTCTATTACATTTTCTCGTTCAGACTGAAACTTTACTGCTAAATTCCCAGTAATATTTCAAATTGCAGTGTTCATCTGTGGTGTGAAGTGTGTAACTTATGCTTTGTATTTTTAATGTGAACAAGACTAACTGCTGATAATGTTCAGTTTCATGAGTACTTTCTTTCTTGAGTAATTCGGTTACCTTTAAACTGTGTAAGCAAGAGTCAGCATGTTAAACATCTATGGTTCCTTGCCATCCATGAGGGGTCTAAGTGCCTGTTAAAATTGTAATAGTAACAACTTGCAATCATTATACTTCTAGTTATACATTGTTGTAAATTGTTTTTAGACTATTTGATCAACTGGATTATATGTTTAACTTCTGATTACACCAATTTAATTACTGCAGACACGCACTGACACATAATAAACACATTTAAAATACTGGTTACCTCTCCAGAAGCTGGGCCTAGTGTGTGACTTTGAGAAGTTGAGTGTGTATTATTACGACCAGCGGTGCACCACTCTCACGTATATTACATCACACAAGTGTATGCTAAGTGATAAAGTGTACACTTGGTGTACTTGGTAACACTTGTCATACATAGAGTAACGCGTGTGTAAGTGAGTATTTGTTTAGGTATGGTTCATCTATCTACAGCTACACACTTATGCTTGCATTACATGTATAATATAGTAATGAGTTGAGTTACCCCAGGATGGCCAAGGAAGTAAACCAGAGGGTGATTTATCTCATTGTCATTGTAAACATACTTTTTTTTTTTTTTTTTTTTTTTTTTTTTTTTTTTTTTTTTTTTTTAGGACTACTGTTTACATTCCTATGTTGGGTAAGAGGTTGTCTTCAGCATTCATTGTGATGTCTGCTATATTATTATTTTAGTGAGGTTACATTAGGTGGAAGTTAGCCTTGAATTAACTCAAGATGGGAAAGTTATCATTGAAATTTGATCTATTGTTTAATGTGATGTATGTCAGAATTCTAATTTTTAGTCTCAAATATTACCTACTTCGTCTATCTCTCTCTCTCTCTCCTTTCATCTTTGTAATTTGTGATAAGGTTTGTTAAGACCTCGCCTGTACATCCATTATATCTTTATATGTACCATATTAATAAGGACACAGTCAAGAGGTCTTCTGAGTGTGTTTTTGGGAGGTATGTGTCGTATGAGTGGTGGTGGTCCTGCGTTGAGGTAAGATTTGGGTTGGAGGTTTTCATTGAACTTGGCATTGTGTCTGTGTCTATTTTGGACTTTTTGACTTTGTATGTAGTGATTATTTGCTCTTGGATAAGCTATAAGGGAAAGATAAGCGGAGGAATTCTTTGTGTTGTGAGTCTTACACAGATATATCACTGGCAAACATGGCATTGTTATTGAGGAACCTATTTCTGAAGGTGATGGAAATGAGGATAGCTTCCAGACTTTAATAGTAAACAAAAGGAGAAAAAGAGTGAGAAAGGGTAGAGCGTCGACGTAGTCAGCGCACTGACTCGTACACAATGTGACACTAAAACGTCTAGGTGCACAGAGGCTGCAAGAAGTCTTTCTTCCAAAGGAAGATGTGTTAAGCTGAATTCCCTGACAACACCCCTCTGCCTGCTAAGTGTGCATGGCTAATGGAAGTGTAAACAAGCATCCTAACTCAAGGATCCAATTTAGGAAAAACACACACAACTTTGTGTTTGTGGGAACAGAATGGGCAGAACTGATCAGTGATTACTTAGTTACACTTATGGGGATATTAAGCTGTCGACCTCCATCAGACACTCACCACTTTAAAAAATGGGTCAGTATCATAATCTTTGGAGTATGAATTAGATAATGCATTAACCAAAGGTCGATCAACTGCTCCTGGAGAGGATGGTATAACCTATGATATTCTCAGAACTCTAAGGCACGTGCCTGATAACCCTTTGTTTGCACTGTATAATCTCAGTTACATTGAGGGCGTTTTTCATACTTCCTGGACCAATAGGTCTTCATTGTGCCTCTCCCTAAGCCCCAACAGCCTGATACATTTAGGCCGAGCTCCTTACTAGTTGTCTTTGTAAAACTTTTGAAAGATAGATGCGCTTAAACAGACTATACTACAGGAATCAGACATCAACTTTCCCCCTTCCTCTATGGTTTCATGAAAGGTAAAAGTGTGCCAGATCTGTATTTCCGCCTTTCTCACTGCACACACCTCTAATAGTTTTACCACTAATTCTTGATCTTAAATCTGCATTTGATATTGCGAACAGAAACCGTTATACTACATGAACTACCAAAATGATATTGTGGTAGCTTACTCTGCTGGATAATAGGATACTGTCAAATAGAGTATCCTCTGTCCTTTTACAAAGGCTTCAGAAGTGATTCTTAAAGAAATGTCTTTAGGTTACACAGCAGGGAGGAGTTCTTACTCCTATGCTATTTAATATTTTGATTAATGCCTCTCCTAAATGCTCTACCTGCCCTCACCTAAACATATAGCTATAAGCCTATGCTGATGATATCCCCATGGGAAAAAAAATTTTCCATAACAACAGGGCATAAGGAAGATGAATACCATTCTTAATGAAGTCAAGCAATTTGTAATCGACTAGCCTCATAATATCTTCCTCTAAAACTAAGATATGAACAAGCAAACGACATCCCCCACCCATCCTATTTACAGGGTGAAAATCATAGTACGTTAAATCTTACAGATTTCTTGGTGTGTAGATGATACCTTTAACAAATCCACATACCACAAACTAAACAAAGGAAATGTAAAGCTAGGTAAATGCTCTCAAAGATACTGTTGCTAGCTACAATCCCAACTATGGTGCAAATGTAGGGAATGTGAGAATGATGTACATAGCCTATGTTGGTCCTTAATTGTTGATTATGCTGCTCCCATGTTGATATTAGCTAGAGAAAGTCTCTCCGACCCTTGGGGTTAATGCAAAATGAAGCTCTCAGGGAATATTCTTCGCCCTGTCCCCCCCCCACCCCCCCCCCCCCCCCCCCCCCCCCCCCCCCCCCCCCCCCCCCCCCCAGATCTAAAAAGTTCTTAAACATGGGAAGGAAGCTGGGTTTTCTAGTATCATTGATATGATTTTTGAAATTAAAACACAGTACTCGGTATTTAGAATGTTGATAAACGGACCAGACACTGTCACATGTGAATCTTACCAAGTGTTCTAGAGGTAAAAAACACACAGATCTAAATGATTGTGAAAAACGTGCAATTGATTAGTTTCATAAACCTGCATGAACTTATCACTGTAGGCAACAAGAGCATTTCACCCCTCATGGAAGATGTGTTCATTTTATATCACATTACCTACAAGTCCCTCCCAAGAAGGCTCATTGCTAGTAATCCCTTCCTTAAATCTTTGTTAGAGCAACTGCTTCAGAAGAAAATTTCTCACCTAGCTGTAAGTAACAAGTTATCACAGTTATAATACACTGATGGATTAACAGGAGTCTTCTGCAGGGCTTGCATCTGCTCTTGTTGCCACTCCCTAGTTAAGAAACGATTAATAAATTAGTTGAGTTAGGCATAAAAATTAACAAAAACTGGGGCTGTTCTTACACTGCAAACTGAATTGTGCAAACCTAATGGCCGCTAAAGCTAACCTATGACACTGAGCTTGACTCTCTGTTATCTTACTGAATTCTATGTCATCATTGAAGGCTCTTTGCTCATATAATGACTCAACAACATGCCTCATTGGGGAGCAGGTATATAGATACTTCAAAAATTTAGGGACAAAGGAAATTAAAATGTACATTTGCTATGGATCCCATCACACATTGGATTACTATTTCATGATAAGTTTATATGTAGCCAAGAAGAGTATAGAGAAGGAGATGTAGAATATAAACTTTGGTATATCTGTTTTTTGGTTAGCCATTAGGGAATAAATATTAGGTGAGAAGTAAAATAATGAAAATGATTGGTATAGGAATGCACAGTTAGAAGCCTGAGTCGATCTATAACCCATATGATAACTTGAACGTAGATAAGCATGTTTTATGAGCACTTGCAATGTGAAACAGATCTGACTAATGTTGTAAGTGGCAGGGTTAGGCTTGGGTTACAAAGTACTTATGGGCAGTTTGGGAGGACACACAGATGATGATCAAATTAATGTAAATTATGTGTTCAGGCATATTGGTCACTCTTTGAACACTATGTGGCTTAATTGTCCATATATTGAGGAAAATACAGAGACAGCAGTCAATAAACCTATGTGGACATGTCAAGATATCTTATTAATGAAAATTAAGATACCAAATAGATAGAGAAGCTGTGATTCGTGTATAGGGCAAGGAGGAATAACATCTTGTAGGAGTGAGGAAGAGCCAGTTGTGAGTGTGGGGAAGTTCGTGAGGCAGTATGTAGTAAAATGAAAGGGGGTAATGGCAGCCGGGGGATTGATGGGATTTTAAGATAGGAAATGTTAAAAGAAGGTGGGGATATAGTTTTGAGTGGTTGGTGAAATTATTTTATCAATGCATGGGAAGAGGGTAAGGTACCTAGTGATTTGGCGGAGAGCACATGCATAGTTCCTTTGTATAAAGGCAAAGGGGGATAAAGAGGAGTGCAAAATATAGGGGGATAAAAGTTCTGTTGAGTGTACCTGGTAAAGAGTATGGTAGAGTTTAATTGAAACGATTAAGAGTAATGACGGAGAATAGGATAGCAGATGAACAGTGAGGTTTAGGAAAGGTAGGGGGTGTGTGGACCAGGTGTTACAGTGAAACATATAGTGAACAGTATTTAGATAAGGCTAAAAGAGGGCTTTGTGGGCATTTATGGAAATTGGAAAAGGCGTATGAACGGGTGGATAGGGGGGCAATGTGGCAGATGTTGCAAGTGTATGAGTGTAGGAGGTAAGGTTACTGAAAGCAGTTGAAGAGTTTTACGAGGATAGTGAGGCTCAAGTTAAGTATGTAGGAAAGAGGGAAATTTGTTCCCAGTAATAGTAGGCCTTAGACAAGGATTGTGTGTGCCACCGTGGTTGTTTAATATAGTTATAGATGGGGCTTGTAAGAGAAGTAAATGCGAGGGTCTTGGAAGAGGCGTGGAGTTAAAAGATAAAGAATCACACACAAAGTGGGGAGTTGTCACAGCTGCTCTTTGACTGATGACACTGATGCTTTTGGGAGATTCTGAAGAGAAGCTGAGTGATTGGTGATGAATTTGGATAGGGGTGTGCAAAGAAGAAATTAAAGGTGAATCAGGAAGAGTAAGGTTATGAGGATAACGAAAAGATAGGTGATGAAGATTGAATATCAGATTGGAGGGAGGGAGAGAGTATGGAGGAGGGTGAAAAACGTATTCAGATATTTGGAGTGGACGTGTCAGCGGAGGGTCTTATGGAAAGATGAGGTGAATCCATATGAATTGTTGAGGGAAAAAGAAGTGAGTGGTTGCATTAGGCAGTCTGAGGAGACAAAGAACTTTGTCCTTGGAGGCAAAGAGGGGGAATGTATGAGAGTATAGTTTTACCAACGCCATATAGTGGTGTGAAGCGTGGGTTATGAATGTTGCAGCGAGGAGAAGGCTGGAGGCAGTGGAGATGTCATGTCTGAGGGCAATGGTGGTGTGAATATAATGCAGGAATTCGTAGTTTTGGAAGTAGGTGGAGGTGCGGGATTACAAAAACTGTTGTCCAGAGGGCTGAGAAGGGTTTGTTGAGGTGGTTCGGAACATGTAGAGAGAAATGGAGCGAAAACAGAATGACTTCAAGAGTGTATCAGTCTGTAGTGGAAGGAAGGCGGGGTAGGGGTCGGCTGGTAGGGTTGGAGGGAGGGGGTAAAGGAGGTTTTGTGTGCGAGTGCTTGGATTCAGCAGGGCATTGGCGTGGCGTGGTTTGTTAGGAGTGAATGGAGGACCAAATAGTTTTTGATACTTGGACGTGCAGTTGGAGTGTGAGCAAAGTAACATTTATGATAGGGATTCAGGGAAACCAGCAGGCCGGATTGGAGTCCTGAGATTGAAAGTACAGAGCCTGCACTCTGTAGGAGGGGTTTAATGTGGCGTTTAAAAACTGTAGTGTAAAGCCACCCTTCTGGCAAGACGTGATGGAGTGAATTGATGGGAAAGTTTTTCTTTTTCGGGCCCACCCTGCCTTGGTGGGAATCGGCCCAGTGTAATATAAAAAAAAAAATATACTAGCAATTTTCTAAATTTGCTTGTAAAAGATAAGTGAACTATTAGATAAGTAGATATTAAACCCATATGTATTCCTGTTAAACCCTTTGGGCCTAGTTCCTAAGGCCTTTTGTTGTAATCCATATGCTCTCGAGTACGTCCACAGGATGGATTTGGGGTGCACAATAAACTAGGCCACTTCGTGGCAAAATCTAAAAAATTAAATTTTGGATTACCCTCTCTGCATGGACATACATTTGACTCTCAGGAGCATTCATCAAGCATAAGGAATATCTGGGTGCATGGTTTACGTTTTTCTAAACATCGGAAGTGACCTACCCATAAACTTAGGTGTTACAAATGCCAGCACTATGGCCATGTTGCAGTAGACTGTGGAAACTACATTCTTGGTGTGGTAGTGTTGTGGGTAACATTCCACTAGAGAATGCACAGTAGGCCCTGACAGCCAAAAATTTAAGTGTATTAACTGTAAAGAAGTTGGAGTTACAGTTTCCCACAAGGACTGCAGTCAGAACCCAAACAAACCTTCGATGTAAACCTGATAACAGTCTTTAATGGGTAACTGAGGATGAGGCCATCCAGTCTACCACAGCCAGATCTGAGGACTGAAACCTCTGCAAAGTGTTGCAAGAACCCCACCTCACTGCAAATGATTCTGATAGGACCAGAATGCCATCACACACACCAGCTGTGGAGGGAGCATAGCCATCCCTGCTAGCACAATGGAAATACTGGTCTGCACTACAGATACCTATGGCTTTACACCTGAAATATTGGGGATGAGTTTGTCATTTCTCCCAATACACACAACTACAAAGTCAGATGGACACCACCACAGGTAACCCCCTGGAAATTGGGAGATGAGTGGAGATGCAGAGGACCTACCTGCAATGAATGATGAAACAGGAAACATAATGTAACCTTGGTCCCTGTTAAGGTGGGATAGGTGTTTTTAAAGAAAGCCTAACCAAGAAGTTGCCATCCTCCGGGAGGCATTGGATTCCACTTGATCTTCCTCATATTATAAAAATTTCCAGAAAAAATTGAGCATCTTGACAGATCCTGTACAAGTTTAATAAATATATGTTAATCAGGTGATGCTCTGTGCATGGTGATGATGGTCAAAAAGTGCAAGCAATCTCCGTATACAGCTTCCAGCAATTTGTGAGAAAAAAAGCCCATGAATCTTGCCTTCAAGACTTGCCTTTAACTGGCTGCCAGATGCCGAAAAAAAAGATGCTTAAAAATAAAGGTCCTGAAGTTAAAGACGTACAAACTATGCTATTTGCTCGTAAGTTCTGCACACTGTAGTCAAAGCATAATAGTTTTACCATCTTATGAGCAAGAGTGACTTGTAATAAATCACTACATTGGATACATTACAAATATTTTCTGGAACTTGCTTCCATCAGGAAGCGGTTGCCTGATTACATCATATTAGTGCAACCAAGAATATTGATGTTCATCTGTTTGCAGAATGTAGAATGAAAGATGGAGCCACCTCCACCAAACTTGCCTGGATAGGCGCTTATAAACCTAAGGTCAACAACTGTTGTGTGATGTATGTAAGAAAGAACTTGCACCATTCACTCCTTTCCTTGCAGAGTCGAAGTTAACTGCAGTATCATGGTGACAAAGTATAGCAGGCGATTTTTCCATAAACATTTTTAATCTCTATTCCCCAGCGAAACCAGCTTCGACCTGATGCTTTTACCAGATCGTATCAATAGTGAACCTACCATCATTCTGGTATTTTAATGCCAGGACATAAGATATTTGGGATAGAGTCTCTAACGAACACCAATGGAACTAAAACTAATGAGGTGCTAAATGAGACATGATTAATGTTTCGAATTGTGAGGCACTAATGAGCCTACTACATATATGTGGCATACTAGATTCTGTGTCTTGGATTTAATACATCATATACGATGCATGACTGTCATAGTTGATGATCTCTAGCTGATCACTTCCAAAGACTAACAACTGTCAATCTTGATCACATCTCCAGCAATCAAGGAGCTTAAATACAGACGGAGGAGGGGAAACTTATTCTCAAAACCAGAACACAGAGACAAGTTTATTAACAAACTTGGACAATTGGTATAGAATTTTACGAGCACATTGGCACACAAAAATTTAATGATGAATTTAATTCACTATTGAGAGTGTGTTCTCACAGATCAAGTGGGAAGGAATAGGAAACAAGACCTCACTATAAATAAACAATAAAAAACCAATGTAAATACTATAATGATCCACAGCTATGCAATTCTAACACATGCAGCTAGGAGGACTGGTAAAGCATACCGTGAATGTAGAACCCAACAGACTGCTCAGATGTTCCAAGCTGCACTAACAATTGCAAAGGAATAGTAAGGAAGGAACTTAGGCACAGGAATGGGAACGGTTGTTAGGGATTAAATAGGTCTCACCCCTTTGAGTTTGGCTTGGAAAGTATAAATAAAATAACCAGGAAAAAGACTGGCAATGTTGATATCCCTTTCCTCTGAAAAAGCAAATGACCTCATAAATGATGGTTCCAAAACATCCAGGCATGAAAGCCTCCATCTCGTATTAGGCAAAAAAATTAAGGAGTACTTCTGAAGAAATGTTGAAACTGATTAATTTTATGAGCAAAATATTTATGATGAGTGATTGCCTCTTTACCGAGTATGAATTTGATAATGCATTAAACCAATGGTCGATTCCAACTGCTCTGGAGAGGATGGTATAACCTATGATATTCTCAGAAACTCTAAGGCACGTGCCCTGATAACCCTTTGTTGGCTCTGTATAATCTAGTTACAATGAGGGGCGTTCTTCCTTCTTCCTGGACCAATAGTCTCATTGTGCCTATCCCTAAGCCCCAAACAGCCTGATACATTTAGGCCGATCCGATCTTCCTTAAACTAGTTGTCTTTGTAAAAACTTTCAAAGAATGATGACTTAACAGGACTATACTTACAGATCAGACATCAACTTTCCCCCTTCCGCTATGGGTTCATGAAAGGTAATAAAGTGTGCAAGAACTGTATTTCGCCTTTCTCACTGCACACACCTCTATAGTTTTACCACTTTTCTTGTATCTAAAATCTGCATTTGATTTAGCGAACAGAAACCTTATACTACACGAACTAGCAAAATGAATATTGGTGGTAGCTTTACTCTGCTGGATTATAGGATACCTTTCAAAATAGAGTATCCTAATGTCCTTTTCCAAGGCTTCAGGAAGTGATTCTAAAAGAAATTGTCTTTAGGGCACACCGCTGGGAGGAGTTCTTAGTCCCATGCTATTTAATTATTCTGATTAAATGCTCTCCTAAATGCTCTACCATGCTCACCTAAACATTAGTCTATAAGCTATGCTGATGATATCATGATCCCATACAATAGGGCATAAGAAGATGAAATACTTCTTAATGAAGTTCAAGCAATTTGTAATCGATTAGGCCTCTAATATCTTCCTCTAAAAAAAGTTATTAACAAGCAAAACGACATCCCCCACGCATCTTATTTGCAGGTGAATGTTGAAATCATAGCTACGTTAAAATTACAGATATTTGGTGTAGATTTGTAGATGTACCTTTAACAAACCATATACCAAACTAAACAAGAAATGTTAAAGCTAGGCTAAATGCTCTCAAAGCTGTTGCTGGCTACATCCCAACTATGTGGTGCAAATGTGAGAACGTGAGATGAGATCAGAGAATGATGTTACTAAGCCTACGTTACCCTGGAGTTTAACCTGGAGAGAGGAGTTCGGGGGTTCCAATGCCCCCGCGGGCCGGTCCTGTGACCAGCCTCCTGGTGGATCAGCGCCTGATAACCAGGCTTGTTGCTGCTGGCTGCACGCAAACCAACGTACGAGCCCACAGCCCGTGCTGATCAGGAACTGACTTTAGGTGCTTGTCCAGTTGCCAGCTTGAAGACTGCCAGGGGTCTGTTGGTATCCCCCTTATGTGTGCTTGGGAGGCAGTTGAACAGTCTCGGACCCTGACCACTTATTGTTTATGGTCTTTTAAACGTGCTAGTGACACCCGGCTTTCATTGGGGGTAAGGTGCCATCGTCTGGCCATGTCTTTTGCTTTCGTAGTGAGTGATTTTCATGTGCAAGTTCGGTACTAGTCCCTATAGAATTTTCCAGTTGTATATATCATTGTATCTCGTCCCTCTGCGTTCCAGGGAATACGGTTTAGGAACCTTCAAGCGTCCAGTAATTGAGGTGTTTTTATTCCGTTATGCGCACCGTGAAGTTCTCCTTATTGTTATGCCTGCTCCATGTTGTATTAGCTAGAGAAAGTTCTCTCGACCCTTGTGAGTTAATGCAAAATGAAGCTCTTCAGGTTATTCTTGGCTGTCCCAGATCTACAAAAGTTCTTAACATGAGGAAGGAGCTTGGTATTTCTAGTATCAGTGATAGGATTGTTGAAATTAACACTGTATCGGTATTAGAATGTTGAGAAAGAAACCAGACACTGTCACAGTGAATCTTACCAAGTGTTAGAGCAGTGGGTTCCCAAACTTTTTCAGCTTGTTACCCAATTTAACATGCCACATTAAAAGCTGTTACCATTTCACAAAATGTTGTTATTATTGATTATAATATGCTAAATAAAACACTTGGAGAATATTTTCTTTTTATTTTTTGTATTTGAACATTGTGCATCTCTAATGAATATTACCATAAGATGTCAAGAACATCAGTGGGATGGATGGAGTTGCATTACTTGAAGCTAGTTAGGAATTCTTGGCTTCGGTGAGTTGAAAGTGCCAGCTGGGCATCGTTTGCAACATTGAAGCGAGTCCTCTTTTTGTTTTCCATACCAGCACAGTTGAAGAAGCCCTTCTCGCAGATACGTTGGTTGAGAATGATCCACAACTTCAAGGCTCTCTTGGACAGAGTTGGCGAGATCGGTAGTCGTGAGATCCAAAAGGAATCTGCTTTTTGGTTTTGGAATTCGGATTTTCAAGGCTTCATGGGCTCGCATTGTGATCACTCCTCCTTTGCAGGGAAATCATTCTCATGAATGGCATCATCAGGTACAGAGAAGGGGATGAATGTCCATCGAAGAGTGGGCTGTTTCTGGTCACTCTCTGGAAAGTAGTGATGCATGCTTGTTTCAAGTCCCTTCAAATGGTCGCTCATTTCTTTGTTGATGGCCTGTAGAAGTGATCCAGTATCATGACTATTCTCCTCAACAAACTGGTCTAGGGTGGGAAACTGGGCGATCACTCCTTTCTCAAGCGCCCGAATCCTGAAGGAGTCTCAGTTTCCCCAGAAATGCAGTCACAGTGTGATGGGCATCAACGACAGTCGTGTTTCGGCCCTGAAGTGTCAGCCAAGTAACAAAGTCGAGCAAGCCACTCCTTATCGGTGAACTTGTAGCAAAAGGAGATCCTATTTTGTTCCAGGAATTCCTGAAACAGCTTTTCGGAGCTCAATGACTCGTCGTACAACCTTGCCTCATGACAACCAGCGAACATCGGTGTGGTAGAGCAGAACTTGATACTGCTCTCCCATTTCCTTGCACAGCTCCTTGAATATGCTGTGAATTCGCATCCTGGACTTGATGAAGTTGACGATTTTCAACACACTTCAAACACTAACATCAGATTCCAGCAGGGCTTTTCGATCCAAGAGGAGTACCGATGAATGATGCAGTGATCTTACAGAAATTTCTGGATTGATAGCCTGTATGAGGCCCCATAATCCACGATGACCACCATCATCGACAGTGCTCAATTTTTTTTTTTTCGGGGGGGGGTCGGGTACCTGGAATAAAAAGAAAAATTATTATAGACTACGCAGTTAGTCATTTGTTACTTATTCTTTTGCGTTATAATTATAAGGTTTTAATTAATTATTTTCGGTACTTGAGTATTTCAGTACGACAGGCACGATATTTTTTGTTTGTGATCATGTACAAAAATATAGCTACACTACAGTACTTGTACAATAAATAAAACTGTATATGACTATATGCCGTGTTAATTTCATTGTATTTATACTAATTTAGACTTTATTTTAATTTTAATAAACATCGTTTCTACCGGTTGAACGCTGGTTCAATCCATTCATTCTTGGTAAAGAAACTGTTGATGATATGAAGACATCTTCTCCCTTTGTGCTGTCAGCAGATCCTCGCATTATAGGAACTCTTCTTTGACTTGTTCCTGGGGACGTAACGGACGAACCCAACGGAGAACAGCACAACTGGTACGTACACGATTTCATCAATTGCAAGGAGAAATTTGCCATATGGAGCTTTCCTTGATCTCTGTTGTAAATTGGGACAGGATATCTGATGCCATGGTCATCGACTCGTCGGCGGGATGGTGTTGTTTGATAAAGATATGACACTCAGTTTCTTCTGCTTGTTCCTCCCCACATATCTTGCTTACAATCTCGTATGCACAAGGCTTAATCAGATTCTCTGCAATGGTGTGGCATTTCTGTTCTGTTCGGCATTATTTTATATGCAATAACCAGTAGGATGCTTCGCCGCAGCTTGAAGCTTTTGGGCTTGAATTCCAGAAGATGAGCCGAACTGGAATTGTATTCTCAGTTGCTCAGCCTGGCGCTGGACAATAAAGCCTGGATCCTTAATTTTGAAGATTTGGATGGCACTTCTGGAGGTTTAGCTGAGAGTTTTGATGGCTTGAGGCCTTTTTCATTTGTTCAAAACTTTGTGTACATGCCAACATTGTGGCCGATCCTCTCCACCAGAAGTTAAATTCACAAAGCCATGGCGAAGGAAAGGCGTCAGTGTAGGTGCACCTTTTTGGACCATTTTCTTGTTCAATTGCAGAAAAAGAAGCTAATATCCATGCATCACTGCAAAACGCAAGGTACATAATTTCTCGCATGGCAGCTAACACAAGTTCACTGATGCAAGCACACACGCATTACCTGCAGTTTACCTGGAGAGAGTTTCGGGGGTCAACGCCCCCGCGGCCCGGTCTGTGACCAGGCCTCCTGGTGGATCAGCGCCTGATCAACCAGGCTGTTGCTGCTGGCTGCACGCAAACCAACGTACGAGCCACAGCCCGGCTGATCAGGAACTGCCTTTAGGTGCTTGTCCAGTGCCAGCTTGAAGACTGCCAGGGGTCTGTTGGTAATCCCCCTTATGTGTGCTGGGAGGCAGTTGAACAGTCTCGGTCCCCTGACACTTATTGTATGGTCTCTTAACGTCTAGTGACACCCCTGCTTTTCATTGGGGGGTGGTGAATCGTCTGCCAAGTCTTTTGCTTCGTAGTGAGTGATTTTCGTGTCGCAAGTTCGGTACTAGTCCCTCTGGATTTTCAGGTGTATATAATCATGTATCTCTCCCTCCTGCGTTCCAGGGAATACAGGTTTTAGAAACCTCAAGCGCTCCAGGTAAATTGAGGTTTTTTATCCTCCGTTATGCGCGCCGGTGGAAAGTTTCTCTGTACTTTCTAGGTCGGCAATTTCACTGCCTTGAAAGGTGCTGTTAGAGTGCAGCAATATTCCAGCCTAGATAGAACAAGTGACCTGAAGAGTGATCATGGGCTTGGCCTCCCTAGTTTTGGAAGGTTCTTTTTCCCCAATTTCCATCTTCATTTTTCTAGCAGGATGCGATTGATACAATTGTATGGTCCTTGAAGGTGAGATCCTCCGACATAATCAACTCCCAGGTCTTTGACGTTGGTGTTTCGCTCCTATTTGTGGCCGAATTTGTTTTGTACTCTGATGAAGAATTTTAATTTCCTCATGTTTTACCTTATCTGAGTAATTGAAATTTCTCATCTGTTTGAAACTTCATATTGTTTTCTGCAGCCCACTGAAAGATTTGGTTTGATGTCAGCCTGGGAGCCTTGCAGTGTCTGCAATGGAAGGACACTGTCAGCAGATTCGGGTGTCATCTGCAAAGGAAGACACGGTGCTGTGGCTGACATCCTTGTTATGTCGGATATGAGGGATGAGGAACAAGATGGGAGCTAGTACTGTGCCTTGTGACAGAGCCTTTCACCGTAGCTGCCTCGGACTTTACTCTCTTGACGATTACTTCTCTGTGTTCTGTTAGTGAGGAAATTATAGATCCATCGAAAACTTTTCCGTTATTCCTTTAGCGCGCAATTTTGTGCGCTATTACGCCATGTTCACACTTGTCGAAGGTTTTGCAAAGTCTGTATATATTACATCTGCATTTTTTTGTCTTCTAGTGCATTTAGGACCTTGTCGTAGTGATCCAGTAGTTGAGACAGACAGGAGCGAACTGTTTCTAAACCCATTGTTGCCTGGGTTGTGTAACTGATGGGTTTCTGATGGGTGGTGATCTTGCTTTTTAGGACCCTTTCAAAGATTTTTTTATGATATGGGATGTTAAGTTTGCTATTCGGTCTGTAGTTCTTTGCTGTTGCTTTACTGCCCCTTGTGGAGTGGGGCTATGTCTGTTGTGGAGGCCTTCCTTCCGCCCCTCGCCACCTCCCCTCCTTCCTCGATTTGGAACTCAGCCATTCGCCCTCTATTTACTTATGGTCTAGAGGCAGTTTTTGCCGGACACGTAAATGATTGAGTGCCCGTGTCAGTCTCTGTGCCCGTACTCCACTCATCTTATGAATATGTCTCCTGTGTGACTACCTGTGCATACAATCATAATATCCAAGTGGTTGACACGGGCTTAGCAAGCACATTCAGCAAGCTTGGAAAGCAGCAACTCCAAGCTAAGCCGGGACAAGCTAAGGCAGCCTGACCAGTTACAGCTGCAGTGTTTCCTGTAGTGGCTAGTTTAAGAACAATTTAACGTGCATTGCAGTACTAACTTTTTAAGTGGGACATTCCAGGGTTCACCTATAAAATAGTAAGTTTGTGTGCTGAAGTGAATTCACCACAGAGTGAAATTCGTCTGTCATCGTTGTGCTATAAGTGTTTAAGTGCTGCAGGTTTGTTGTAAACTATTTGCAACGAGTGTATTTCACTGATTAGGACATTGTGCTTCCTTCAGTACCTACGCTAGGCTTTAAATATGAGTGATGGAATGACTGGCTGCTGGGTATGACCTTGAATATGGCACTATAAGACCGCATGCCACTTACACCCATACTGCGTGTTGTCTAGTGAGGTGAAAGTCCTTTCCTTCGACTTTCCTATTCACCGGTATCCCTTAAACTCGTCGCCCATTATCTACATATGGGGGATAAGGGCGAGTTTAGCTTGATCCAGGCCAAAACAGCGCTCCAGCCAGCCAGTGAAGGCCAAGTGAAGGCAGTGAGGCCAAGGCATTTGAATCCACAGATGCCTTTGTGGAACGTTCACAGTGTTCGGCGTTACTTCGGTGTTTGAGAACTAGTTCTTATGTAGTGAAAATGTGTCTGTCATTCCTAAGACACGTGTGCTAGAGTGTTTAAGTGCTGTGGGTTGGGAGGAGAGTAATTAACAAGTAGTACAGGGATGGTAACTCTCGAGACGACTGTGGGCCCAGTGAATGCACCTTGAAAATTGCACTGCGACCTGCAGGCAACTACACCCATATTGCTGTGTTAGCGAGGTAAACATCCCTTTCTTGTACCCTTCTCCTTCCATCGATTTGGAACTCAGCCATTTCGCCTTATTACTTATGGTCTAGAGGCTGATTTTTGCCAGAACCACATAAGACTTGAGTGCCTGTGTGCTCTGTGCCGCAACTCACTCATCGACGAATGTGTCTCCTGTGTGCCTACCTGCCTGCTACAAGCAATATCTCAGGTGGTTGACACGGGCCTTTAGGGGGCAAGTACAGTCAAGCAAGCTTGAAAGCAGCACTAAAAGCTAGCCAGAAACAAGCTAAGGCAGCCTGAAGTTATAGCTGTTCTATGGCCCAGCATGTCTATATATACGTTCTACAGGTTGCTGCTGCCATACCAGTGATTCCTATAGTGGCTTAAGAACAATTTAATGGCTTGCAGTACTGCATTTTAAGTGGGAACATGCCAGAGGTCACTATAAACATAGTAAAGTTTGTGGTGATTGGCTTGTACACAGTGAACATTCATTTGTCATACGATGTGCTAGAAGTGTTAGTGCTTGCTTTCTCCAATAGTTAATTGTCATTTGTAAGCCTGGTTATTAAGACTTTAAAAGGTCAGGAGTGTGCTTTTAGTGTGGCTACTCCTTACATATGATAAATCAGTTGTACTACATGCTCTGTCAGTGTACTGAATATTAGAAATATGGTTACATAATTAAATTGCTTGTCTAGTGTCATTGCTGTGTTTTCTATTACATTTTCTCGTTCAGACTGAAACTTTACTGCTAAATTCCCAGTAATATTTCAAATTGCAGTGTTCATCTGTGGTGTGAAGTGTGTAACTTATGCTTTGTATTTTTAATGTGAACAAGACTAACTGCTGATAATGTTCAGTTTCATGAGTACTTTCTTTCTTGAGTAATTCGGTTACCTTTAAACTGTGTAAGCAAGAGTCAGCATGTTAAACATCTATGGTTCCTTGCCATCCATGAGGGGTCTAAGTGCCTGTTAAAATTGTAATAGTAACAACTTGCAATCATTATACTTCTAGTTATACATTGTTGTAAATTGTTTTTAGACTATTTGATCAACTGGATTATATGTTTAACTTCTGATTACACCAATTTAATTACTGCAGACACGCACTGACACATAATAAACACATTTAAAATACTGGTTACCTCTCCAGAAGCTGGGCCTAGTGTGTGACTTTGAGAAGTTGAGTGTGTATTATTACGACCAGCGGTGCACCACTCTCACGTATATTACATCACACAAGTGTATGCTAAGTGATAAAGTGTACACTTGGTGTACTTGGTAACACTTGTCATACATAGAGTAACGCGTGTGTAAGTGAGTATTTGTTTAGGTATGGTTCATCTATCTACAGCTACACACTTATGCTTGCATTACATGTATAATATAGTAATGAGTTGAGTTACCCCAGGATGGCCAAGGAAGTAAACCAGAGGGTGATTTATCTCATTGTCATTGTAAACATACTTTTTTTTTTTTTTTTTTTTTTTTTTTTTTTTTTTTTTTTTTTTTTAGGACTACTGTTTACATTCCTATGTTGGGTAAGAGGTTGTCTTCAGCATTCATTGTGATGTCTGCTATATTATTATTTTAGTGAGGTTACATTAGGTGGAAGTTAGCCTTGAATTAACTCAAGATGGGAAAGTTATCATTGAAATTTGATCTATTGTTTAATGTGATGTATGTCAGAATTCTAATTTTTAGTCTCAAATATTACCTACTTCGTCTATCTCTCTCTCTCTCTCCTTTCATCTTTGTAATTTGTGATAAGGTTTGTTAAGACCTCGCCTGTACATCCATTATATCTTTATATGTACCATATTAATAAGGACACAGTCAAGAGGTCTTCTGAGTGTGTTTTTGGGAGGTATGTGTCGTATGAGTGGTGGTGGTCCTGCGTTGAGGTAAGATTTGGGTTGGAGGTTTTCATTGAACTTGGCATTGTGTCTGTGTCTATTTTGGACTTTTTGACTTTGTATGTAGTGATTATTTGCTCTTGGATAAGCTATAAGGGAAAGATAAGCGGAGGAATTCTTTGTGTTGTGAGTCTTACACAGATATATCACTGGCAAACATGGCATTGTTATTGAGGAACCTATTTCTGAAGGTGATGGAAATGAGGATAGCTTCCAGACTTTAATAGTAAACAAAAGGAGAAAAAGAGTGAGAAAGGGTAGAGCGTCGACGTAGTCAGCGCACTGACTCGTACACAATGTGACACTAAAACGTCTAGGTGCACAGAGGCTGCAAGAAGTCTTTCTTCCAAAGGAAGATGTGTTAAGCTGAATTCCCTGACAACACCCCTCTGCCTGCTAAGTGTGCATGGCTAATGGAAGTGTAAACAAGCATCCTAACTCAAGGATCCAATTTAGGAAAAACACACACAACTTTGTGTTTGTGGGAACAGAATGGGCAGAACTGATCAGTGATTACTTAGTTACACTTATGGGGATATTAAGCTGTCGACCTCCATCAGACACTCACCACTTTAAAAAATGGGTCAGTATCATAATCTTTGGAGTATGAATTAGATAATGCATTAACCAAAGGTCGATCAACTGTCTCCTGGAGGAGGATGGTATAAACCTATGATATTCTCAGAACTCTAAGGCACGTGCCTGATAACCCTTTGTTTGCACTGTATAATCTCAGTTACATTGAGGGCGTTTTTCATACTTCCTGGACCAATAGGTCTTCATTGTGCCTCTCCCTAAGCCCACAGCCTGATACATTTAGGCCGAGCTCCTTACTAGTTGTCTTTGTAAAACTTTTGAAAGATAGATGCGCTTAAACAGACTATACTACAGGAATCAGACATCAACTTTCCCCCTTCCTCTATGGTTTCATGAAAGGTAAAAGTGTGCCAGATCTGTATTTCCGCCTTTCTCACTGCACACACCTCTAATAGTTTTACCACTAATTCTTGATCTTAAATCTGCATTTGATATTGCGAACAGAAACCGTTATACTACATGAACTACCAAAATGATATTGTGGTAGCTTACTCTGCTGGATAATAGGATACTGTCAAATAGAGTATCCTCTGTCCTTTTACAAAGGCTTCAGAAGTGATTCTTAAAGAAATGTCTTTAGGTTACACAGCAGGGAGGAGTTCTTACTCCTATGCTATTTAATATTTTGATTAATGCCTCTCCTAAATGCTCTACCTGCCCTCACCTAAACATATAGCTATAAGCCTATGCTGATGATATCCCCATGGGAAAAAAAATTTTCCATAACAACAGGGCATAAGGAAGATGAATACCATTCTTAATGAAGTCAAGCAATTTGTAATCGACTAGCCTCATAATATCTTCCTCTAAAACTAAGATATGAACAAGCAAACGACATCCCCCACCCATCCTATTTACAGGGTGAAAATCATAGTACGTTAAATCTTACAGATTTCTTGGTGTGTAGATGATACCTTTAACAAATCCACATACCACAAACTAAACAAAGGAAATGTAAAGCTAGGTAAATGCTCTCAAAGATACTGTTGCTAGCTACAATCCCAACTATGGTGCAAATGTAGGGAATGTGAGAATGATGTACATAGCCTATGTTGGTCCTTAATTGTTGATTATGCTGCTCCCATGTTGATATTAGCTAGAGAAAGTCTCTCCGACCCTTGGGGTTAATGCAAAATGAAGCTCTCAGGGAATATTCTTCGCCCTGTCCCCCCCCCACCCCCCCCCCCCCCCCCCCCCCCCCCCCCCCCCCCCCCCCCCCCCCCAGATCTAAAAAGTTCTTAAACATGGGAAGGAAGCTGGGTTTTCTAGTATCATTGATATGATTTTTGAAATTAAAACACAGTACTCGGTATTTAGAATGTTGATAAACGGACCAGACACTGTCACATGTGAATCTTACCAAGTGTTCTAGAGGTAAAAAACACACAGATCTAAATGATTGTGAAAAACGTGCAATTGATTAGTTTCATAAACCTGCATGAACTTATCACTGTAGGCAACAAGAGCATTTCACCCCTCATGGAAGATGTGTTCATTTTATATCACATTACCTACAAGTCCCTCCCAAGAAGGCTCATTGCTAGTAATCCCTTCCTTAAATCTTTGTTAGAGCAACTGCTTCAGAAGAAAATTTCTCACCTAGCTGTAAGTAACAAGTTATCACAGTTATAATACACTGATGGATTAACAGGAGTCTTCTGCAGGGCTTGCATCTGCTCTTGTTGCCACTCCCTAGTTAAGAAACGATTAATAAATTAGTTGAGTTAGGCATAAAAATTAACAAAAACTGGGGCTGTTCTTACACTGCAAACTGAATTGTGCAAACCTAATGGCCGCTAAAGCTAACCTATGACACTGAGCTTGACTCTCTGTTATCTTACTGAATTCTATGTCATCATTGAAGGCTCTTTGCTCATATAATGACTCAACAACATGCCTCATTGGGGAGCAGGTATATAGATACTTCAAAAATTTAGGGACAAAGGAAATTAAAATGTACATTTGCTATGGATCCCATCACACATTGGATTACTATTTCATGATAAGTTTATATGTAGCCAAGAAGAGTATAGAGAAGGAGATGTAGAATATAAACTTTGGTATATCTGTTTTTTGGTTAGCCATTAGGGAATAAATATTAGGTGAGAAGTAAAATAATGAAAATGATTGGTATAGGAATGCACAGTTAGAAGCCTGAGTCGATCTATAACCCATATGATAACTTGAACGTAGATAAGCATGTTTTATGAGCACTTGCAATGTGAAACAGATCTGACTAATGTTGTAAGTGGCAGGGTTAGGCTTGGGTTACAAAGTACTTATGGGCAGTTTGGGAGGACACACAGATGATGATCAAATTAATGTAAATTATGTGTTCAGGCATATTGGTCACTCTTTGAACACTATGTGGCTTAATTGTCCATATATTGAGGAAAATACAGAGACAGCAGTCAATAAACCTATGTGGACATGTCAAGATATCTTATTAATGAAAATTAAGATACCAAATAGATAGAGAAGCTGTGATTCGTGTATAGGGCAAGGAGGAATAACATCTTGTAGGAGTGAGGAAGAGCCAGTTGTGAGTGTGGGGAAGTTCGTGAGGCAGTATGTAGTAAAATGAAAGGGGGTAATGGCAGCCGGGGGATTGATGGGATTTTAAGATAGGAAATGTTAAAAGAAGGTGGGGATATAGTTTTGAGTGGTTGGTGAAATTATTTTATCAATGCATGGGAAGAGGGTAAGGTACCTAGTGATTTGGCGGAGAGCACATGCATAGTTCCTTTGTATAAAGGCAAAGGGGGATAAAGAGGAGTGCAAAATATAGGGGGATAAAAGTTCTGTTGAGTGTACCTGGTAAAGAGTATGGTAGAGTTTAATTGAAACGATTAAGAGTAATGACGGAGAATAGGATAGCAGATGAACAGTGAGGTTTAGGAAAGGTAGGGGGTGTGTGGACCAGGTGTTACAGTGAAACATATAGTGAACAGTATTTAGATAAGGCTAAAAGAGGGCTTTGTGGGCATTTATGGAAATTGGAAAAGGCGTATGAACGGGTGGATAGGGGGGCAATGTGGCAGATGTTGCAAGTGTATGAGTGTAGGAGGTAAGGTTACTGAAAGCAGTTGAAGAGTTTTACGAGGATAGTGAGGCTCAAGTTAAGTATGTAGGAAAGAGGGAAATTTGTTCCCAGTAATAGTAGGCCTTAGACAAGGATTGTGTGTGCCACCGTGGTTGTTTAATATAGTTATAGATGGGGCTTGTAAGAGAAGTAAATGCGAGGGTCTTGGAAGAGGCGTGGAGTTAAAAGATAAAGAATCACACACAAAGTGGGGAGTTGTCACAGCTGCTCTTTGACTGATGACACTGATGCTTTTGGGAGATTCTGAAGAGAAGCTGAGTGATTGGTGATGAATTTGGATAGGGGTGTGCAAAGAAGAAATTAAAGGTGAATCAGGAAGAGTAAGGTTATGAGGATAACGAAAAGATAGGTGATGAAGATTGAATATCAGATTGGAGGGAGGGAGAGAGTATGGAGGAGGGTGAAAAACGTATTCAGATATTTGGAGTGGACGTGTCAGCGGAGGGTCTTATGGAAAGATGAGGTGAATCCATATGAATTGTTGAGGGAAAAAGAAGTGAGTGGTTGCATTAGGCAGTCTGAGGAGACAAAGAACTTTGTCCTTGGAGGCAAAGAGGGGGAATGTATGAGAGTATAGTTTTACCAACGCCATATAGTGGTGTGAAGCGTGGGTTATGAATGTTGCAGCGAGGAGAAGGCTGGAGGCAGTGGAGATGTCATGTCTGAGGGCAATGGTGGTGTGAATATAATGCAGGAATTCGTAGTTTTGGAAGTAGGTGGAGGTGCGGGATTACAAAAACTGTTGTCCAGAGGGCTGAGAAGGGTTTGTTGAGGTGGTTCGGAACATGTAGAGAGAAATGGAGCGAAAACAGAATGACTTCAAGAGTGTATCAGTCTGTAGTGGAAGGAAGGCGGGGTAGGGGTCGGCTGGTAGGGTTGGAGGGAGGGGGTAAAGGAGGTTTTGTGTGCGAGTGCTTGGATTCAGCAGGGCATTGGCGTGGCGTGGTTTGTTAGGAGTGAATGGAGGACCAAATAGTTTTTGATACTTGGACGTGCAGTTGGAGTGTGAGCAAAGTAACATTTATGATAGGGATTCAGGGAAACCAGCAGGCCGGATTGGAGTCCTGAGATTGAAAGTACAGAGCCTGCACTCTGTAGGAGGGGTTTAATGTGGCGTTTAAAAACTGTAGTGTAAAGCCACCCTTCTGGCAAGACGTGATGGAGTGAATTGATGGGAAAGTTTTTCTTTTTCGGGCCCACCCTGCCTTGGTGGGAATCGGCCCAGTGTAATATAAAAAAAAAAATATACTAGCAATTTTCTAAATTTGCTTGTAAAAGATAAGTGAACTATTAGATAAGTAGATATTAAACCCATATGTATTCCTGTTAAACCCTTTGGGCCTAGTTCCTAAGGCCTTTTGTTGTAATCCATATGCTCTCGAGTACGTCCACAGGATGGATTTGGGGTGCACAATAAACTAGGCCACTTCGTGGCAAAATCTAAAAAATTAAATTTTGGATTACCCTCTCTGCATGGACATACATTTGACTCTCAGGAGCATTCATCAAGCATAAGGAATATCTGGGTGCATGGTTTACGTTTTTCTAAACATCGGAAGTGACCTACCCATAAACTTAGGTGTTACAAATGCCAGCACTATGGCCATGTTGCAGTAGACTGTGGAAACTACATTCTTGGTGTGGTAGTGTTGTGGGTAACATTCCACTAGAGAATGCACAGTAGGCCCTGACAGCCAAAAATTTAAGTGTATTAACTGTAAAGAAGTTGGAGTTACAGTTTCCCACAAGGACTGCAGTCAGAACCCAAACAAACCTTCGATGTAAACCTGATAACAGTCTTTAATGGGTAACTGAGGATGAGGCCATCCAGTCTACCACAGCCAGATCTGAGGACTGAAACCTCTGCAAAGTGTTGCAAGAACCCCACCTCACTGCAAATGATTCTGATAGGACCAGAATGCCATCACACACACCAGCTGTGGAGGGAGCATAGCCATCCCTGCTAGCACAATGGAAATACTGGTCTGCACTACAGATACCTATGGCTTTACACCTGAAATATTGGGGATGAGTTTGTCATTTCTCCCAATACACACAACTACAAAGTCAGATGGACACCACCACAGGTAACCCCCTGGAAATTGGGAGATGAGTGGAGATGCAGAGGACCTACCTGCAATGAATGATGAAACAGGAAACATAATGTAACCTTGGTCCCTGTTAAGGTGGGATAGGTGTTTTTAAAGAAAGCCTAACCAAGAAGTTGCCATCCTCCGGGAGGCATTGGATTCCACTTGATCTTCCTCATATTATAAAAATTTCCAGAAAAAATTGAGCATCTTGACAGATCCTGTACAAGTTTAATAAATATATGTTAATCAGGTGATGCTCTGTGCATGGTGATGATGGTCAAAAAGTGCAAGCAATCTCCGTATACAGCTTCCAGCAATTTGTGAGAAAAAAAGCCCATGAATCTTGCCTTCAAGACTTGCCTTTAACTGGCTGCCAGATGCCGAAAAAAAAGATGCTTAAAAATAAAGGTCCTGAAGTTAAAGACGTACAAACTATGCTATTTGCTCGTAAGTTCTGCACACTGTAGTCAAAGCATAATAGTTTTACCATCTTATGAGCAAGAGTGACTTGTAATAAATCACTACATTGGATACATTACAAATATTTTCTGGAACTTGCTTCCATCAGGAAGCGGTTGCCTGATTACATCATATTAGTGCAACCAAGAATATTGATGTTCATCTGTTTGCAGAATGTAGAATGAAAGATGGAGCCACCTCCACCAAACTTGCCTGGATAGGCGCTTATAAACCTAAGGTCAACAACTGTTGTGTGATGTATGTAAGAAAGAACTTGCACCATTCACTCCTTTCCTTGCAGAGTCGAAGTTAACTGCAGTATCATGGTGACAAAGTATAGCAGGCGATTTTTCCATAAACATTTTTAATCTCTATTCCCCAGCGAAACCAGCTTCGACCTGATGCTTTTACCAGATCGTATCAATAGTGAACCTACCATCATTCTGGTATTTTAATGCCAGGACATAAGATATTTGGGATAGAGTCTCTAACGAACACCAATGGAACTAAAACTAATGAGGTGCTAAATGAGACATGATTAATGTTTCGAATTGTGAGGCACTAATGAGCCTACTACATATATGTGGCATACTAGATTCTGTGTCTTGGATTTAATACATCATATACGATGCATGACTGTCATAGTTGATGATCTCTAGCTGATCACTTCCAAAGACTAACAACTGTCAATCTTGATCACATCTCCAGCAATCAAGGAGCTTAAATACAGACGGAGGAGGGGAAACTTATTCTCAAAACCAGAACACAGAGACAAGTTTATTAACAAACTTGGACAATTGGTATAGAATTTTACGAGCACATTGGCACACAAAAATTTAATGATGAATTTAATTCACTATTGAGAGTGTGTTCTCACAGATCAAGTGGGAAGGAATAGGAAACAAGACCTCACTATAAATAAACAATAAAAAACCAATGTAAATACTATAATGATCCACAGCTATGCAATTCTAACACATGCAGCTAGGAGGACTGGTAAAGCATACCGTGAATGTAGAACCCAACAGACTGCTCAGATGTTCCAAGCTGCACTAACAATTGCAAAGGAATAGTAAGGAAGGAACTTAGGCACAGGAATGGGAACGGTTGTTAGGGATTAAATAGGTCTCACCCCTTTGAGTTTGGCTTGGAAAGTATAAATAAAATAACCAGGAAAAAGACTGGCAATGTTGATATCCCTTTCCTCTGAAAAAGCAAATGACCTCATAAATGATGGTTCCAAAACATCCAGGCATGAAAGCCTCCATCTCGTATTAGGCAAAAAAATTAAGGAGTACTTCTGAAGAAATGTTGAAACTGATTAATTTTATGAGCAAAATATTTATGATGAGTGATTGCCTCTTTACCGAGTATGAATTTGATAATGCATTAAACCAATGGTCGATTCCAACTGCTCTGGAGAGGATGGTATAACCTATGATATTCTCAGAAACTCTAAGGCACGTGCCCTGATAACCCTTTGTTGGCTCTGTATAATCTAGTTACAATGAGGGGCGTTCTTCCTTCTTCCTGGACCAATAGTCTCATTGTGCCTATCCCTAAGCCCCAAACAGCCTGATACATTTAGGCCGATCCGATCTTCCTTAAACTAGTTGTCTTTGTAAAAACTTTCAAAGAATGATGACTTAACAGGACTATACTTACAGATCAGACATCAACTTTCCCCCTTCCGCTATGGGTTCATGAAAGGTAATAAAGTGTGCAAGAACTGTATTTCGCCTTTCTCACTGCACACACCTCTATAGTTTTACCACTTTTCTTGTATCTAAAATCTGCATTTGATTTAGCGAACAGAAACCTTATACTACACGAACTAGCAAAATGAATATTGGTGGTAGCTTTACTCTGCTGGATTATAGGATACCTTTCAAAATAGAGTATCCTAATGTCCTTTTCCAAGGCTTCAGGAAGTGATTCTAAAAGAAATTGTCTTTAGGGCACACCGCTGGGAGGAGTTCTTAGTCCCATGCTATTTAATTATTCTGATTAAATGCTCTCCTAAATGCTCTACCATGCTCACCTAAACATTAGTCTATAAGCTATGCTGATGATATCATGATCCCATACAATAGGGCATAAGAAGATGAAATACTTCTTAATGAAGTTCAAGCAATTTGTAATCGATTAGGCCTCTAATATCTTCCTCTAAAAAAAGTTATTAACAAGCAAAACGACATCCCCCACGCATCTTATTTGCAGGTGAATGTTGAAATCATAGCTACGTTAAAATTACAGATATTTTTTCGAGGAAGGGGAGACAGATCCAATTTCTAAATAAGAGCCCCTCACCAACTAAAGGGAAACCTTCCTTGAGAGTCGAGTCAGTCATGATAAGTTAGTAAAAGTAATAATGAAAAAGAAGCACTAAACCACAAGGGCTATACAGCACTCAGTAAAGTTAAGTGTGATAATAAATGTTCATTTATCCATTTTATTAGTGCTTTATATTTACTTGTTATTGTTTTCTGGATATTTATATTTAATCTTTAAAAAAAAAATTTTTTTCATACTTTGGGGTATCAGGAACAGATTAATTCTATTTCCATTATTTCTTTTTTATTTTTTTTATTATCACACTGGCCGATTCCCACCAAGGCAGGGTGGCCCGAAAAAGAAAAACTTTCACCATTATTCGCTCCATCACTGTCTTGCCAGAAGGATGCTTTACACTACAGTTTTTAAACTGCAACATTAACACCCCTCCTTCAGAGTGCAGGCACTGTACTTCCCATCTCCAGGACTCAAGTCCGGCCTGCCGGTTTCCCTGAATCCCTTCATAAATGTTACTTTGCTCACACTCCAACAGCACGTCAAGTATTAAAAACCATTTGTCTCCATTCACTCCTATCAAACACGCTCACGCATGCCTGCTGGAAGTCCAAGCCCTCGCACACAAAACCTCCTTTACCCCCTCCCTCCAACCCTTCCTAGGCCGACCCCTACCCGCCTTCCTTCCACTACAGACTGATACACTCTTGAAGTCATTCTGTTTCGCTCCATTCTCTCTACATGTCCGAACCACCTCAACAACCCTTCCTCAGCCCTCTGGACAACAGTTTTGTGTAATCCCGCACCTCCTCCTAACTTCCAAACTACGAATTCTCTGCATTATATTCACACCACACATTGCCCTCAGACATGACATCTCCACTGCCTCCAGCCTTCTCCTCGCTGCAAACATTCATCACCCACGCTTCACACCCATAAAGAGCGTTGTAAAACTATACTCTCATACATTCCCCTCTTTGCCTCCAAGGACAAAGTTCTTTGTCTCCACAGACTCCTAAGTGCACCACTCACTCTTTTTCCCTCATCAATTCTATGATTCACCTCATCTTTCATAGACCCATCCGCTGACACGTCCACTCCCAAATATCTGAATACGTTCACCTCCTCCATACTCTCTCCCTCCAATCTGATATTCAATCTTTCATCACCTAATCTTTTTGTTATCCTCATTACCTTACTCTTTCCTGTATTCACCTTTAATTTTCTTCTTTTGCACACCCTACCAAATTCATCCACCAATCTCTGCAGCTTCTCTTCAGAATCTCCCAAGAGCACAGTGTCATCAGCAAAAGAGCAGCTGTGACAACTCCCACTTTGTGTGTGATTCTTTATCTTTTAACTCCACGCCTCTTGCCAAGACCCTCACATTTACTTCTCTTACAACCCCATCTATAAATATATTAAACAACACGGTGACATCACACATCCTTGTCTAAGGCCTACTTTTACTGGGAAATAATTCCCTCTTTCCTACATACTCTAACTTGAGCCTCACTATCCTCGTAAAAACTCTTCACTGCTTTCAGTAACCTACCTCCTACACCATACACTTGCAACATCTGCCACATTGCCCCCCTATCCACCCTGTCATACGCCTTTTCCAAATCCATAAATGCCACAAAGACCTCTTTAGCCTTATCTAAATACTGTTCACTTATGTGTTTCACTGTAAAACACCTGGTCCACACACCCCTACCTTTCCTGAAGCCTCCTTGTTCATCTGCTATCCTATTCTCCTGTCTTACTCTTAATTCTTTCAATTATAAACTCTACCATACACTTTACCAGGTACACTCAACAGACTTATCCCCCTATATTTTTGCACTCTCTTTTATCCCCTTTGCCTTTATACAAAGGGACTATGCATGCTCTCTGCCAATCCCTAGGTACCTTACCCTCTTCCATACATTTATTAAATAATTGCACCAACCACTCCAAAACTATATCCCCACCTGCTTTTAAACATTTCTATCTTTATCCCATCAATCCCAGCTGCCTTACCCCCTTTCATTTTACTACTGCCTCACGAACTTCCCCACACTCACAACTGGCTCTTCCTCACTCCTACAAGATGTTATTCCTCCTTGCCCTATACACGAAATCACAGCTTCCCTATCTTCATCAACATTTAACAATTCCTCAAAATATTCCCTCCATCTTCCCAATACCTCTAACTCTCCATTTAATAACTCTCCTCTCCTATTTTTAACTGACAAATCCATTTGTTCTCTAGGCTTTCTTAACTTGTTAATCTCACTCCAAAACTTTTTCTTATTTCAACAAATTTGTTGATAACATCTCACCCACTCTCTCATTTGCTCTCTTTTTACATTGCTTCACCACTCTCTTAACCTCTCTCTTTTTCTCCATATACTCTTCCCTCCTTGCATCACTTCTACTTTGTAAAAACTTCTCATATGCTAACTTTTTCTCCCTTACTACTCTCTTTACATCATCATTCCACCAATCACTCCTCTTCCTCCTGCACCCACTTTCCTGTAACCACAAACTTCTGCTGAACACTCTAACACTACATTTTTAAACCTACCCCATACCTCTTCGACCCCATTGCCTATGCTCTCATTAGCCCATCTATCCTCCAATAGCTGTTTATATCTTACCCTAACTGCCTCCTCTTTTAGTTTATAAACCTTCACCTCTCTCTTCCCTGATGCTTCTATTCTCCTTGTATCCCATCTACCTTTTACTCTCAGTGTAGCTACAACTAGAAAGTGATCTGATATATCTGTGGCCCCCTTTAAACTTTGTACACCCTGAGCTACTCAAAGCTTTTATCTACCAAAAATAACCCAAACAAATACGTCTTTTCCCCCTAATCAAAACGTGTTACTTATTTATCCTCTTTTTTTAAAAATATGTATTCCTATAACAAAACCCCTTTTCTATACAAAGTTCAATCAAAGGGTTCCTTATTTTCACCTGCCCCCCAAACTTCCCTACCACACCCTCTTAAAAAGTTTCTCCTACTTTAGCATTCGGCCCCCACCAATTACTCCTTTACTTGGTTCAAAAACCCTTACTTCACTAAATCTCCCAAAATCTTCTCCCCTCTGCTTCCCTCTTCTCCCGGTGCATACACGCTTATTTGGACCCACTTTCGCATCCCAAACCCTTTTCTTTATCCACATAAATTTTTTGAATTTACAATTCATATTCCTTTTTCTCCTTCCTAATGATCATTTAACATTACTGCACCCCTTCCTTTGCTCTAACTTCCAGATACTCCCGATTTAATCCCCTTTATTTCCCCCCCCCTGAATTCCCTACCCCTTTTAGCTTGTTTCGCTTAGAGCCGGACATCCAACTTTTTTTCATTCAAACATCGCAATCATCTGTTTCTTGTATCCGCACTAATCCACGCACATTTAAGCTCCCAATTTTATAAAGTTTTTTTTTCTTCTCTTTTTTTAGTAAATGTTTCAGGAGAAGGGGTTTTGCCCCTTGTCCCGGCTTTTTGTCGCCCCCATACGACACGCATGGCTTAGGGGGAAAGATTTTTTTTCCCCTTCCCCATGGACAATAGAAGAAATAAAAAAAAAACAAGAGCTATTAGAAAAGGAGAAAAACCCAGGTATGATTATATATATGATGTGCGTGCTGTGAAGTGTGGGCCAAAGTTAGTAGGAGTAGCAAGATACCCCGTTATCAGCTGTTTATGAGCAGAAAAAGAAACCGCATCTACCTCATGCAAAAAAATTACAGGTTTTTGTTTCACAGTCATCTGGCAGGACGGGGACTTCCCGGGGGTTGCGTCTACCAACCCATACCTTATTTCTTAGGGGTTATATTAATTCGACCAGGCAAATTCGACTAAGGGGCAAGCTTTGAAGGTTAATTCATTTTGTATCATTAATACACAGGGGAAACCTTGATTTTAAAGTGCCCAAAAGTACGAGTTTTTGACTACGACCCGCCCCTTGGGTCAATTTTTTCCTGATTTAGAGCCAACTTTGAGTTATGAGCCAGTCTTTCCCCCCCACTTCCCCTCACCAAAAAAACCCGGGGAAACCCTCGGGGTTTATTATAATTTCATGCTCTAATTACATGGAATCATTCTCTTTTTCTTCTCAGCACTGCCCTTTTTCGCCACTTTAAGGACCAATGTTAGAAAAAAAAAATTTTGGCCCAAAAAAACTGTAAAAAATGTAAGAAAAGCATGACAAAAAACTGCTCCCAAAACGAGGTAAAAAGTGCACTGAGTTAGTGAGTTCTTTATTATAAAAAAAATAGCACTATAAAATTTTTATTAGAAATTTTTATTATTATTAATTTAGGTAATTTTGTGATAAAAAACACAGCCTTACTCTAGGCTTTATTGAAATTTAAACTTCATGTACTTCCGAAACAAGAAAATAAAAAGACTAATACATTAATAATGCTGCTGCAGGAAAGGACGATTTTTTTCATATGTCAAGAAAAAAAGATAACTACAGGCACATTTTAAACTCCCATGTAATCGATCACAATATAGGGTATAAGAGGGTTCCACACACCTGTGTTTGCCCCCATGACACCAACCATAAACACCCCAACTGTTGTTGTTATTAATTCCCCCGAAAAGGTGGTGCGTATTACCCTGCTGCTGTCCCCAAGGACAGTATCGTACAATCTCCCTTTCAAAAATTCAGAAACGAAATCCCCAAAACTGTTGGGCGGGTGAGTATACACCCCAATCTTCTAGCCCTTGGGCCTTTCACCAGGTTAATTTTTTTTCCAATGGGGTTTGACTAACTGCAGGAGCAGAATCCCTTTTTCCCATAGGGGTAGTCTAAAGGGGTTTTCCCGGGGAAAAAACGAAGCATCTTTCACATTTTAGTGTTCTTGAGATTCCACATAACGGGATTTAAATGGGGCTAAATGTCTTGTAGATCTGTGTTCTTCCCTTTTTGGTAGCAAAGGGGCATATGTTGATTAGCTTGCAGGAGCCCCACCTCTTCCCCTAAAGGATCTGTTTGTACACCCTACAGTGTCTTTAAAAGAATGGGTCCAGGGTGAATAAAAAAGTGGGCCGGGGCCCCAGTAGGGAAAAACATGAAAGTTGAAGAGTTTTTCATGAGGGGTTGCATTAGGCTGTGCACGAAATGTTTAAATTTTAGAGTAAAAGGTATCAGGTAGGCAGTTTGCCCGTGTTGAAAAAGGGAGATTGCATGACTTCCCTGTCATTGTAACTGCCTTCCCTATATACCATTGAACCCCTCCCGACCCTTGCCCTTTAAGGGTTGTGTTGTTTTTCTGCTGCAAGAGAACTCCTGAAGTTCGTACTCATGAAAAGAGGATCCCTGTCTGAATGGATTAGGGTTGCTTTCAAAAAACAGGAATAATTGTGAATACAAATAAAACATTTTAAGCAGTCATATTTGAAAAAGGGGAACCAAAGGGAAACCTTGTTATTCATCTACTATTTAGGGAAAAATTGTTCTGTTTATGCTTGGAAAAGATCTTTGAAAACTATTTCGTCTATCGAAAGGTGGGTGGATTTTTTGAGAGGAGACTTCTCTGGCTGATGAAAGTTTGCTTGCACTCTGACATACTTTGCATGCTTGATCACTTGTCACACATATTCCATGATAGGGAGGTCTTGATTTTACAAAATGGGACAGGCACGTAACTCCTGGGGCACAAAACCTTGTGGGAGCTGAGAGTGATTTAAATCATGCATGCGCTCCACAGGGGGACCCGAGAAGCATCAATTGGGGGTGCTCTTGCCCCCGGTCGGGTACAGAATATAAAGTCAACACGTAGTTCCATCCCCCCGCTAATTCGTACTTTATCCTATTTTGTGCTTCTTGTCGAACAATACAACAGACCGTTGGTCATTTCTTATGGTGAAAAATTTCCTTTTGGGGAACTGCTTCTATGATGGCTGGGCTTCCTTTTCTACGCAGTGTAACACTTTTTTGATCCTTGAAAAGTTTTGAAAAAAAAGGCTATGGTCATCTGCCTGAGATTTAAGACTACAAAAAATGGCAATGTAGGGACCCTTTCCACTTGAATGTAGAGTATCAATGGCTGAATACTGAGTTTTCAATATCCCGTTTGAAAGTAGGAAAGCATTTCGTTCCTTTTTCAGAGGAATACGTGGTAGATGCAATGGGAGACTTTACTTGAATAGTTGCAGATCCATGTGAGTAATAAGCAAAAAAGACCAAGAGTTCTTTGGAATGACTTTTTGTCTGAGGCATTGGGAAATTCCGTAGAGGTCGTAGTCGTTTCCCGGTCTGGGAATATTGAACCTCCCTTTCCCCTACATAACCAAAGGGTGCTAAGCCTTTTAGTTGAAAAAAATCCACTTTTCTTATTGTAAATGATATTTTTTTTTTTGGGAGCATGTCTTCCAGGGTCTTCCCCTCTGGGAAAAGGGTTTCCCTTTTGTGGTGAGGGGCTCTTTTTTAGGGAAATTGGATCTGTGTCCAGTTCCCGAATTAAGCCCGAAAGCCTTCCACATCCCCCAGGCATGTTAATCCTCGGGTTTTGGCTTTCCCTTGAATAAATTCCGGGTCTTGTAAAATGGTAAGTTTTTAAAAAGATAAGTTTCCAATAAGTTCTCTTTTCCCGAAGAGTGAATCCCTAATTCGTTGGGGCAGGCTACCCCCTTGGGGGACTCCAAAGGGACTGTGGCAAATGATACAGGCCATCATAGCCGAAACACTGTATAGGTTTTCTTCATTCCTTACTGATGATCAGCCTTAACTGATTTCATCAAAAAATTGAACAAAACATTTCTACAAAAAACTAAACCCAAACCCGGCTCGTGAGACAAGTGAACCATAATAGACCCCTATGGCCAAAAATTTCTAGCCCCCCTTAAAACAGGGATAAACAGAGATAGCACTACAGACCACTACCCTACCTTCCTCCTGACAAACATTAGTAAACCACCACTTGAATACAACAAAGTCTCATTTAGACTTCATGACGAGGCCTCAGTAAGGAAGTTCACAGCTGACCTAGAGATTGTTGATTGGCCTACAGCATTCTCCAAGGCCAATGGTATTGATGACTGGACAGACATCTTTCTTAACAAATTACTTAGACTATACAACAAACATTGTCCAATAAAAACAAAACAGATCACAAACAAACGGCTTGGTTGCCCATGGCTAACCAGCACCATTCTGAAATCCATTGACAAGAAACACCAATATGAAAAGCAATATAGACAGGGCTTAATACACAAAGACATTCTTAAACACTATTCATCAGCTCTCACCAAAGTAATAAAAAAAGCCAAACAACTATACTACTCCAGTAGATTCACAGACACTAGAGGAGATATAAAAAAGACCTGGAAAACTCTCTCTCAGATTTAGGGACCCACAACTGAGAAAAACCAAGAATATTGTCCTAACTAAACTAATGAAACACCAACTACATCCCACTGACACAGCTAACAAGATAAACGACTTCTTCTCAAACATAGGATCTAATCTCGCCAGTAAAATCCCACATACCAATGCCCATGCCGGGGACTACCTAGATGGAAATTTCCCTAATTCTTCTATCTTGCACCAACTGAGCCCACGGAAGTCATTGAGATCATAAAGTCACTTTAAAAATAACTCGGGGGAATCTGTCTCATGTCCACCATTACTGTACAAGCGAGCGGCCCATGTCCTTTTGCATGCTATTTCATTACTTTTTAACAAGTCAATAGAGACTAGCACCTTCCCGAAACTACTCAAGATGGCAAGGGTTACACCAATACATAAAGGTGGTGACCTACAGACTTAAACAACTATATGCCAATATCTAACTTACCATTGCTATCCAAAATCTTTGAGAAACTCGTGCACAGGAGACTGTATTCATTTATAACGGCTCAAAACATACTCAACCCCTGCCAGTTTGGATTCAGGAAAAATAAAAGCACTAATGATGCAATCATAAAAATGCTAGATCTGCTTTACACAGCATTAGAAAAATAAGGAATAATCCACTAGGGAATTTTTATTGACCTAAGAAAAGCTTTTGACACAGTAAACCACGAAATCCTACTCCACTAACTTGACCACTACGGTATAAGAGGCCATGCGCTTGCTTATTTCAAATCTTACATTACTAATAGGTATCAGTACGTCACCATTAAAGACACAGCATCAGCAACACGGCCACTTGATACTGGAGTTCCGCAGGGAAGTGTCCTTGGTCCCTGCTCTTCCTCATATACATCAATGACCTTCCAAACGTATCCCAACACCTGAAACCCATTCTCTTTGCTGATGACACGATTTATGTCATCTCTCACCCTAATCATGCCACCCTTAACACCATTGTGAATGAGGAGCTGATTAAAATATCGACTTGGATGACAGCCAATAAACTTATGCTTAACACTGACAAAACTTACTATATTATGTTTGGTAGCAGAGCAGGAGATGCACAAATTAACATTAAGATTGACAACACTCTAATTACCAGAAATAATGGGGGAAAATTCTTAGGCTTATACCTTGACAATAACCTGAATTTCAGCACCCATATCCAGCATATAGCCAAAAAGTATCCAAAACGGTTGGGATCCTCTCCAAGATACGATACTACGTGCTGCAAAATGCCCTTCTCACACTATACCACTCACTTATTTATCCATACCTCACCTATGCTATTTGTGCTTGGGGATCAACTGCAGCAACACACCTAAAGCCAATAATAACCCAACAGAAAGCTGCAGTAAGAATAATCACTAAATCCCAACCCTGGCAGCACACCCCCACCTTCAAGATCTAAACTTACTCCCAGTTCAGTACATCCACACTTACTACTGTGCAATCTATATCTACAGGGCCTTAAACTCTAATATCAACCTTGACCTAAAACGCTTTCTTGATAGTTGTGACAGAACCCACAGGCATAACACCAGAAACAAACATCTCTACGACATCCCCGTGTCCGACTAAACCTTTACAAAAATTCAATGTATGTCAAAGGCCCTAAATCTGGAATACCCTACCTGAGAACTCTAGAACTGCAGACACATTCATCACCTTCAAAACTACCATTAGAAACACTTTATCTCCCTGATACACCCGTCAACTAACTTCACAAATACCACATGGTGGTTCACACTTACACTCACTCACTCATTTGACCATAAACAGAAATATTAATTTCAGTCTTAAAATAATGAATCCTGTGATACTCCAATACTGAAAACTATATACTGTGCCAAAAACAAAAGCATTCACATTGCTAAACTCACAAAATAGTATTTAGTCACTTAGCCATAATACCAACTTACCTCATAATTTGTAATATTTTACATTTAAGAATAAAACTAAGTATGCCCGAAATGCCTAGCCATGCTAAGCGTTCTAGTGGTACACTCTGTAATCTCATTAATAGGAAGCTGATAGACACTCCGTAGATCATTTGCGCTAAACACATAGTACTGAGCAATTTTTTTCACTGTATCATAAATTTGAGGTAGAGGGAACCCATCAAGAAGTGTAAATTTGTCATCTCAGGATAGTTGATAGCCAGCCTCCGATTCCTATAATCATCCTTAACAAACAACACCTGTGCACACCAAGTGGAATTACCCTCCTTCAACAGCCTCTGAGTTTCTTTCTCAATGAACTTCCGATCTTCATAAGAATAGAGGCGTGACTTAGCTGATATAGGATGGCAATCTGCGGTAAGGTTTGCAAACAGCTTTGGTGGGTCTACCCTTAAAGTGCTAAGTCCACAGACAACAAGAGGAGGCAGTTCACCTCCATAGGTTAAGGTAGCACTACATGCAGCTTCTGAAAGTCCTGACCAAGAATAACATCAGAGTGCAGTTGTGGCAGAATAGCTAAATGTGCATCTTGATAATCCTTTCCATTAACTCTGAGGTTTACCTTACAAAATCCCAACTGATGAGTGATATATAGTCAAGGAGAGGCATTTAAACTAAGTTAAGGTTGATGAAACTCTCTGAGCTGCCACTATCAATAAGACCATCTACTTCTGTTCCCTTGATGAATGCTCTCACAACTGCCTTTGAGAGTGAATTTGGATTAGCCACAGAAGTCACTGTTGCTAGAGTTGCATGCTATATTCATATTCATATACAGTTTATTTAGACATGATACATAATCTTACAAGGAATTATAGCACTAGTTGGGTGTACATGTCAAAAGCCCCTAGTATGCAAAGCATTATGGCAGGCTTACACTTAAAATTAACAAGCAGTGAAGAATATGAAGTACAATTGAGGATTTGAAACAACGAAATTTGAACATTTCAATATTGAAGCATTATAGTTTACAAATTTGTCATATTACAATGTATAACAAATAAGATGATCAAATTACTATGTGCTGTCTTGAAGTTTTAAGACTTAATTAACTGGGAGAATTATTGGTAATATTATTATTATTATAATCAAAAAGAAGCGCTAAACTACAAGGTTATACAGCACTGCAGGGCAGGAAGAAGTGAGGGTATCAGGTGGCAAAAGGGATATGGATGGAGTAGTAGGTTACGTAGCACAGCAGGGCAGTGGATTGTGAAAGGGAAGAGGGCAGCAAGAGATTAAGGTAGAAAGGGCTGAGGGGAGTGTGAAAGATATCATCATCAGAGTTTGTGGAGTAAATCAGTCATTGTCAAGAAGTCAATGAGAGAGTCAGGATTAAAGAGGGTCTATCAGCAAGAAGGGAAGGTAAAGAGAGAGTAGTAGAGTAGAGATGACATTCGAGGTAAATTGTGTGTGCTCACTGATAGAGAAGACAGTCTAACAGAATGTGGCTAATCGATACAGGAACTTGACACTTCTCACAGAGAGGAACAGGGTGTCTCTCCCATGAGATACCCATGAGTAAGATGAGTGTGGCCAATGTGAAGGTGGGAGAGAGTAGTTTCCCATCCTCAGCACTTATGACAAGAAGACAGCCAGTAACCTATGCCCAGTTTAATAGAATGAAGTTTCTTACTGAGTAGAGTTGACCAACAATGTTGCCAATGGGTTTGAAGGTGGGTAGTTATTACAGCAAATAGTCCGGAAATGGAACACCTCTATATGAAATTGGTAGGTCATGTACTGCTGACCACACAGCAGTGTCAGCATAATCATTGCCGTGTACGTCGACATGACCAGGGACACAACAAAAAACAGGCCACCAGGGCCACCAGGCCGGTGGCCTGGTGGCTAAAGCTCCCGCTTCACACACGGAGGGCCCGGGTTCGATTTCCGGCTGTGGAAACATTTCGACACGTTTCCTTACACCGTTGTCCTGTTCACCTAGCAGCAAATAGGTTACCTGGGTGTTAGTCGACTGGTGTGGGTCGCATCCTGGGGGACAAGATTAAGGACCCCAATGGAAATAAGTTAGACAGTCCTCGATGACGCCACTGACTTTCTTGGGTTATCCTGGGTGGCTAACCCTCCGGGGTTAAAATCCGAACGAAATCTTATCTTATCTTATCTTAATATCGTTATGCTTGGTAGAGATACGGTGTAGACAAAGTAGGATATGGAGAACTAGGGGTGAGGTGTATCAAATTTCTGTATAACCTGTAGAGCACTAAGGTAGTCTGAAACAACCACAAATGATGACACAGGCATAGATGCAATACGAGTAAGTGCTGCAAGAATGGCATACAATTCAGCAGCAAAAATGCTAGCCGAAGATAGTAAATGCCCTCGCACGATGCTGTCTGGAAAACACTGCTGCGAATTCAACGCCGTTAGAAGACTTAGAGCCATCTGTGTACACTGCAATGGCATGAGAATGAGAGTAGAAGTGGTAAAGAAAAGAGTGCAGGAAGGCATTATGGGCAGTTGGGCTTTCGAGCAAGGGAGTGAGGAAGAACAGATCCAAACAACTGGAACTTCCCAGAGGGGGTAGGGAAAAGTGAGATGCTACACGAGCATATAAAGGTGGAAACTGAAGGTGTCTTTTTCTGTCTCATAAAATGCTAGATAACAGGGATATCTTGCTACTCCTACTTACACTTGGTCACACTTCAGAGACATGCACATTCATATATATATATATATATATATATATATATATATATATATAAATATATATATATATATATATATATAAATATATATATATATATATATATTTATATATATATATATATATATATATAAATATATATATATATTATATATATATACATATATATATACATACATCTAGGTTTCTCTCCTTTTTCTAAATTGTTCTTGTTCTTCTTTACTTCTTCTATTGTCCATGGGAAAGTGGAAAAGAATCTTTCCTCCGCAAGCCATGCGTGTCACATGAGGCAACTAAAATGCCGGGAGCAATGGGCTAGTAACCCCTTCTTCTGTAAACATTACTAAAAAAGAGAAGAAAATCTTTATAAAACTGGGATGCTTGAATGTGAGTGGATGTAGCACGGATGATAAGAAACAGATGATTGCTGATGTTATGAATGAGAAGAAGTTGGATGTCCTGGCCCAAAGTGAAACAAAGCTGAAGGGGGTAGGGGAGTTTTGGTGAGGAGAAATAAATGGGATTAAATCTGGAGTATCTGAGAGAGTTAGAGCTAAGGAAGGGGTAGCAATAATGTTGAAGGATCAGTTATGGAAGAAGAAAAGAGAATATGAATGTGTAAATTCAAGGATTATGTGGATTAAAGTAATAGTTGGATGTGAAAAGTGGGTCATAATAAGCGTGTATGCACCTGGAAAAGAGAGGAATGTAGAGGAGAGAGATTTTGGAAGATGTTAAGTGAATGTATAGGAACCTTTGAACCAAGTGAGAGAATAATTGTGGCAGGGGACCTGAATGCTAAAGTAGGAGAAACTTTTAGAGATGGTGTGGTAGGTAAGTTTGGGGTGCCAGGTGTAAATGATAATGGGAGCCCTTTGATTGAACTTTGAATAGAAAGGGGTTTAGTTATAGGTAATACATATTTTAAGAAAATGAGAATAAATAAATATACAAGATATGATGTAGGGCGAAATGACAGTAGTTTGTTGGATTATGTATTGGTAGATAAAAGACTCTTGAGTAGACTTAAGGACGTACATGTTTATAGAGGGGCCACGGACATACCAGATCACTTTTTAGTTGTAGCTACACTGAGAGTAAAAGGTAAATGGGATACAAGGAGAATAGAAGCATCAGGTAAGAGAGAGGTAAAGGTTTATAAACTAAAAGAGGAGGCAGTTAGGGTAAGATATAAACAGCTATTGGAGGATAGATGGCTACTGAGAGCATAGGCAATGGGGTCAAAGAGGTATGGGGCAGGTTTAAAAATGTAGTGTTAGAGTGTTAACCAAAAGTTTGTGGTTACAGGAAAGTGGGTGTGAGAGGGAAGAGGTACGATTGGTGGAATGATATAAAGAGAGTAGTAAGGGAGAAAAAGTTAGCATATGAGAAATTTTTCCAAAGTAGAAGTGATGCAAGGAGGGAAGTGTATATGAAGAAAATGAGAGAGTATAAGAGAGTGGTGAAGCAATGTAAAAAGAGAGCAAATGAGAGAGAGGGTGAGATGTTTTCAACAAGCTTTGTTGAAAATAAGAAAAAGTTTTGGAGTGAGATTAACAAGTTAAGGAAGCCTAGAGAACAAATGGATTTGTCAGTTAAAAATAGGAGAGGAGAGTTATTAAATGGAGTTAGAGGTATTGGGAAGATGGAGGGAATATTTTGAGGAACTGTTAAATGTAGATGAAGATAGGGAAGCTGTGATTTTGTGTATAGGGCAAGGAGGAATAACATCTTGTAGGAGTGAGGAAGAGCCAGTTGTGAGTGTGGGGGAAGTTTGTGAGACAGTAGGTAAAATGGAAGGGGGTAAGGCAGCTGGGATTGATGGGATAAAGATAGAAATGTTAAAAGCAGGTGGGGATATAGTTTTGGAGTGGTTGGTGCTATTATTTAGTAAATGTATGGAAGAGGGTAAGGTACCTAGGGATTGGCAGAGAGCATGCATAGTTCCTTTGTATAAAGGCAAAGGGGACAAAAGAGAGTGCAAAAATTATAGGGGGATAAGTCTGTTGAGTATACCTGGTAAAGTGCATGGTAGAGTTATTATTGAAAGAATTAAGAGTAAGACGGAGAATAGGATAGCCAATGAACAAGGAGGCTTTAGGAAAGGTAGGAGGTGTATGGACCAGGGGTTTACAGAGAAACATATAAATGAACAGTAATTAGATAAGGCTAAAGAGGTTTTTGTGGCATTTATGGATTTTGAAAAGGCGTATGAAAGGGTGAATATTGAGGCAATATGGCAGATGTTCCAGGTGTATGGTATAGGAGGTTGGTTACTGAATGCAGTGAAGAGTTTTTACGAGGACAGTGAGGCTCAAGTTAGAGTATGCAGGAAAGAGGGAGATTATTTCCCAGTAAAGCTAGGCCTTAGACAAAGATGTGTCATGTCACTCTGGTTGTTCAATATATCTATAGATGGGGTTGTAAGAGAAGTAAATGCAAGGGTCTTGGCAAGAGGCATGGAGTTAAAAGATAAAGAATCACACATAAAGTGGGAGTTATCACAGTTGCTCTTTGCTGATGACACTGTGCTCTTGGGAGATTCTGAAGAGAAGTTGCAGAGGTTGGTGGATGAATTTGGTAGGGTATGTAAAAGAAGAAAATTAAAAGTGAATACAGGAAAGAGTAAGGTTATGAGGATAACAAAAAGATTAGGTGATGAAAGATTGGATATCAGATTGGAGGGAAAGAATATGGAGGAGGTGAATGTATTCAGATATTTGGGAGTAGACGTGTCAGCAGATGGGTCTATGAAAGATGAGGTGAATCATAGAACTGATGAGGGGAAAAGGGTGAGCAGTGAACTTAGGAGTTTGTGAAGACAATGTTTGTCCTTGGAAGCAAAGAGGGGAATGTATGAAAGTATAGTTTTACCAATACTCTTATATTGATGTGAAGCGTGGGTGATGTCACGTCAGAGGGCAATGTGTGGTGTGAATATAATGCAGAGAATTTTAGTTTGGAAGTTAGGAGGAGGTGCGGGATTGCCAAAACTGCTCTCCACAGGGCTGAGGAAGGGTTATTGAGGTTGTTCAGATATGTAGAGAGAATGGAGTGAAACAGAATGACTTCAAGAGTGTATCAGTCTGTAGTGGAAGGAAGGTGGGGTAGGGGTCGGCCTAGGAAAGGTTGGAGGGAGGGGGTTAAGGAAGTTTTGTGAGTGAGGGACTTGGACTTCCAGCAGGCATGTTTGATAGGAGTGAATGGAGACAAAATGGTTTTTAATACTTGACATGTTGCTGGAGTGTGAGCAAAGTAACATTTATGAAGGGATTCAGAGAAACCGGCAGGCTGGACTTGAATCCTGGAGATGGAAAGTACAGTGCCTGCACTCTGAAGGAGTGGTGTTAATGTTGCAGTTTAAAAACTGTAGTGTAAAGCACCCTTCTGGCAAGGCAGTAATGGAGTGAATGATGGTGAAAGTTTTTCTTTTTCAGGCCACCCTGCCTTGGTGGGAGTTGGCCAGTGTGTTAATGAAAAAATAAAATAAAACTGAAGCGAAGACAAGAGTGAATGTAGGTAAAGAGAGAAGGGATGGAGCAAACAGGGGCGGCGAACAAATAAGGAATGTTTACTAATATCGGTGACCATTCTATAAATGAAAGGATTGCTGAGATCGTGAGAGTGTATATAGTAGCGAAGGCAGATGAGACAAGGATGGAACATTCACTTCTGCATAGGGGCTCTCAACAGGGGAAGAGCAAAAGGCACCAAGGCACAAATGTAATCCTTAGTGATGGATGGGGTTAAGGCTAGAGAAAGTAGCAGGAGAGGCCGCTGAATAGATCTGGTCACCACAATCGAGTTTCGATAAAATGAGGGCTGAATGTAGGCGAAGGAGAGTTTGACGACTAGCTCCCCATGAAAGAAAAGCAAGGCTTTTAAGAAGGTTCAGCCGGCTGTGATATGTTGCCTGCAGAGAGGTAATGAGAGGTTTCCAGAATAATCTATGGTCAAAGAGAAAGCCAAGAAACCTGACTGTATCATGTTCAGAGACACGGAAGCCATAAAGATACAAAGGATGATCGGGATGGCAGAGCGTCTAGTGAAAGTAATTTGGTGAGTTTTGGTGCTGGAAAATTTAAACCCATGTGAGGTGGCCCAATTGGAAACATGGTCGACCGCATGCTGGAGAGAAACTGTAATGAGGCGACAGTCAGCGCCTACACAAGCAATAGCGAAGTCATCAACATAGTGATGACCAAATATTGTATGGAAGAACAGAGGCCAAATCATTTATAGCAAAGAGAAAAAGTATTGTAGTCAGAACACACCCCTGAGGGACACCTTCAGTTTGGACAAAGTCAAGGGAGACCACATTATTAACTCGAACACGGAAATGTCTCTCAGTTAAAAAGTTCTTAAGGAAGGATGGTAGATTGCCTAGGAGGCCTAAAGAGTGGGCTTGGGCCAAAATATTATGCTTCCAAGTTGTGTCATATGCCTTCTCAAGGTCAAAAAATATGGCAATAACTGAGTGGTTACTCGCAAAGGCATTACAAACATACGTATCTAAGCATAGTAAGGGGTCAATTGTAGATCGGCCCTTACAAAACCCATATTGACTAGTGGAGAGACTGTTGTGTCTCTCTAAATGCCACATTAAATGTCAGTTTACCAGACATTCCATCACTTTGCAAACTGCAATAGTAAGAGCAATGGAATGATAGTAGGAGGCATCATGTCCAGTAGTACCCGTCTTAAGGAAAGGAAAAACAATGGCAGATTTCCACAACTGGGGAAGAACTCCTTGTGACCAAATTAGATTGAAGAGGTGTAAGAGGACTGTAAGGGCTGACTGATATAAATGTTGTAACATCCGAATATGAATGTCATCAGGCCCAGCTGCCGATGATCGGCAAGCATAGAGTGTTCTCTTCAGTTCCCGAAGTGTAAAAGGCACAGTATACTGTTCTTCTCTGAGAGAAGAAAAGTCCAAGGGTACTAACTCTCTGGCAGACTTTGAGGAAAGAAACGAGGGGCATAGATGGAGCCCCCAGAAAATACGGACCAGATGAGTGCCAATTTCATTGGCAACGTCAAGAGGGTTTCCTATATCAACACCAGCGACCTGTAGAACAGGAGTCTGGTCAGGACAGTATTTACCACTCAATTTCCTCACTCTTTTCCAGACCGCACTCATAGAGGAAGCAGAGGTGATGGTGGAAACATAATCTCGCCAGCAAGTGTGTTTAGCATCATGGATGACACGGAGAGTGACCTCACGCTTCTGCTTAAAATCAAGAAGTCTCTCATAGGTTCTATTGTACTGGTACCTGCTCCACACAGTACATTCCAAACGTACTGCACGAGCACAAGCAGGAGCCCACAAAGGCATGCACTTCTGAGAATGCCTGCCTGAGGTTTGGGGTATAGAATGAGAAGCTGCGGTTAAAACTGATGTTGAGAAGACGTGTAGGAGCTCATCAATGGAGGATGAAGAAGGAACCTCACTAAAAGCAGTGAGTTGCGAGTAAAGGTCCCAATTTGCCCGATCAAATTACCAGTGAGGGCTACGGAAAGGTGGTGAATATGAAGGAGAAGTAAGAATGATTGGTAAATGATCGCTGTCATGTAAGTCTGGTAGAACAGACCAGGCGAAGTCTAGTGCAGTGGAGGAAAAGCAGACCGACAGATCGATGCAAGAGAGAGTATGAGTACGAGGATCAAAATGGGTGGAAGTACCTGTATTTAAAACATGGAGGGGGTAAGAGGCGAGAAAAACCTTCAACTGAATGCCACGTGAGTCACTATGAGACCCCCCAGAGGGAATTGTGGGCATTAAAATCGGCAAGTAACAGAAGTGGTGGTGGTAAGGATAAAACAAGGCAAAATCTGGGATAAAAAAATGCCCCAGAAGGAGAGAAATATAAAGAACATATTGGAAACCGGTAGTAAGGATGAAACAAGGCAAAATCTGGGATAAAAAATGCCCCAGAAGGAGAGAGATATAAAGAACATATTGTAACCCACTCATCAAATGGATACAGGCTGTAGTGTAATGCAGCGAGATATGGACAAATAGTTGACAGTACGGAATATTATTGCCTTGAAGAAGGGCACTTTCATTAAAGGTTCCATCTGAGAAAGGATCTGAATAATAAAATAAATTATAGCCTGAGATAGGTTAGAAACAGCTGAGTGTAATTTTGCTTCTTGCAAGCAAACACGAACAGGAGAAAACCAGGAAAGCATTATCTGAAGCTCACCCTGATTACCCGTGAGGCCACGGATATTCCACTGTAAATAGGCCATGATTGGAAACAAGGAAAATACCAGGAATCGATAGGGAAGGGCACCTACCGACTAGAGGGGTTAGAAAAGTCTATGTGCTGTGGCATTGCAAGACGTTCAAGCAGCAAAGGAACGGAGCGTTGCGAAGAATGGAGTTGTGGAGATGGAGGAGAGGGAAGAGAAGGAACAGGAGGTGGATCAGTGTCCATTGAAGGTTTAGTCTCTGCAATATATTCTGAAATAGCATCAAGTGTTTCTGAATTCAAAGACGTTGTATGGGAGACAATATTAGAGATAGAAGGAGGAGGGTAAGCAAAGATTGGAACAGTAATAGACTGCACTAAAGTAGGGGGGGACAAAAGCATGTTGGTAACTGCAGAAGAAGTGTGGGAAGGGACAGAAGAGGCAGAAACCTGGGAGGCAACACAAGAGGGAGAGACTTGGGAGGGGACAGGGGAGGGAGGCACAGAACAAGGAGGGGGGTGAACCTCCACACTTGTAACAGAGCCAGTGAGATGTGAAGAACCAGGTACAGAGACTGGAAAAGTAAAATGTGGAGGCAGAAAAAGGGAAGGAGGGGGCAAGGAAGATTTGAGAAAAGGGGATTTTTTGGACTTCTGAGAAGTAGATGGGTGACTGGTAGAAGGTGTCGTACGAGATCTTGTCAATACCGGGGCTTGTGAGTGAGAACTCGAAGATGTCAGAACAGACTGAGGTGTTGAAGTAGGGATGTCTGAGCCCAGGACAGCAAAATAATTAGATGCAGGAGTGACTATGAGAAGGGAAACAACAGAGAAGGCTGAAGATGGGACCCCAGAAGTGGGAGGACGTTTTGAAGCACGCGAATAAGAAACACGGTGTAGTCTCCATTGGAGGCAGAGATGAGAAACTGCCATAGCATAAGGGAGACCTGCTTCCTTGAGGCAATGGATTTCACGCTCATTTAAGTTGATCTGGTAATGGTAAGAGTAAGAAGGGTGAGCCTCATGACAATTAAGGCAAGAGGGAGGTCGACTGTAAGATGTATTAGAATAGTCATCTGCATCACACACTGGGCATTCGGCTATAGATCTTCAATATTTCGCTGGGTGACCAAAATTTCGGCCATTACTACAATGAATTGCGATGTGTAGGGATCGACTCCTTTTTAAACTTGTAACGATGTCCTGTGGCCATAAACAGCACAGGAGTTATATCTGTCGAAAGATAATCAAGCCACATTGCTCAGGGTTAATCGTCTCGCCCATGGCAGGAAGGACATTTAAGTGTTACTTTGAGGATTGGAGATCTGGAGTTCCAGTGTACAAGAATGCATTGCCACATGTCTGGAAATTATGTTGGGACTTATGGTATGGGGCAGATGATGACAGTACCACTACAAGAATTGAGAGAAGATGATGTTTTTTCAATATGTGATAGGAGTAGTATCAACTATGTGAAAGGAGAGAAGAGATCATGAGCTTGGGTAGCATTCTGGACAATGTCGATGAGCGTACCCACTCTTGAGAGCATGAATGAATATCTCTACCAATATGGCATAGGATCGCTTTGCCAATAAGCGATCTCTTCCTACTATGGTCAGAAAGATAGGGTAATGGAAGGAAGTCAGTCATTAATATAAAGATTTTAATTCCACGTGTGGTCTGAAACCTGATCCGTGGAGAGATGTGGTGCATGACATGTCAGTCTATTCTCCAAGTAAAATGGTGAAGGAGATTGTGTTGTGTTTTGTTTTTTGGTGGTTTTTTTTTTCTGGAAGTGGGACCAGAGTTGGTCCGCTTGGGGGCAGGGTGGTGATTCGAAAAACTGCCGCACTTAGAGGGAGGAGGCCGGGAAGCATAGTCAAAGGACGGTGGGACGGTCAGACAAATCGGAAGAGTCAGTTCAAGACGCCCGGTACCGAATAGCTGGTGTTGAAACGGTAACCAGCAAGAAGTACAGGGGCATCAGGAGTTCGTCCAAATCTATTTTTATTATAACAATAAAAGAAGCGCTAAGCCACAAGGGCTATACAGCGCTGCTGGGTAGGGAAGTGAAGCAGGGAATTGGATGGAGAAGGGAGGGGGGATGATCGCAGGGTCTACTAGGAAACAGCGGGGCAGGGGAAAGTACGGGGTAGTGGGTAGCAAGAGATTGAGTAGTAATGGGCCTGAAAGTATCAGAATTGTGAGAGTAAAGGTCAGTCGTTGTCCAAAAAGTTCAAATGGAGAGAGTCCGGGATCGAAAGGTGGGTCCATCGCGAGAGGGGAAGGTAAGAGAGAGCAGCGGTGCGAAGACGATGACTGAAGGAAAATTCTGCGTGCTCGTTGATAAAAGTGGGCAGTCCAACAGAATGTGCTGACTGATTAATGGAGCTTGGCAATTTCACAGAGAGGAGCAAGACGCCTCTCCATGAGATATCATGAGTGAGACGGGTATGGCCAATGCGAAGATGGGAGAGGAGTAGTCGTCCCAACCTCGACACTGGTTGTTAAGATGACGGCAGTTCAACTATAACTCGGTTTATAGATCTGAAGTTGTTGCCGAGCATAGTAGACCAAGTTGTTGCCAACGGGTGTGAAGGATGGAAGATATTACAGCAAACTTGTCCATAAATGAATAACCTCTATAAGAGAAAACTGGTTAGGTCATGATATGCTGAACGCGAGCAGTGTCTGCCTGTCCCATTGCCCTGTACGTCACATGACCAGGGACCAACAAAAAAACAATTCTTTTGCTTGGTAAAGATGCGGGAAGCAATTGGATACGGAGGACTAAGGGGTGAGGTGTATCAATTTTTTGATAGCCTGAAAAGCACAAGGGGTCTGGACAACCACAAATGATGACACAGGCTAGATGCAATGGGATAAGTGCTGAAAAGGGGGCATTTTAATTCGCAGTAAAAATACTCCCAAAGATAGAAATGCCTTTGAAACGCGCTGTCGGAAAACACTGTGCGAATCCTACGCGTCAAAAAGATTTAGAGCCATCGTTAAACAGAATGGCATGAGAATGAGAGTGAAAATGGTCAAGAAAAAGAGAGCGGGAAACGACCGTAGACAGTTGGGCTTTTCGGCAAGGGGGGGAGAAAAACGGGATCGAAAGTGGAATTTCCCCAGGGGGGTGGGGAAAAAAGTGGATGCTACGTACTTTAGAAAGGGGGTTTGTTGAAGAGAAGACAAGATTTTAAAATAAAGGGCGAAAAAGAGAAGGGACGGAGTAAAAACGGGGGGGGCGAAAAAATTTAAAGAAGGTTTTAAAAATACCCAGTAAACCATTCTTTTAAATGGAAGGATTGCTGGATCATGAGAGCGTACATAGTAGCGGGGCAAGGGGCATCAGGGCGATCGGAAAAAAGGATGGAACGTTCGCTTCTGCATAAAAGGCTTTCGACGGGGGAAAAAGAGCGAAAAGCCCAAGGTATAAACTTTAAACCTTGGTGATGAAGGGGGTTAAGGTAGAGAAAATTTAGCGGGGAGATCCCGCTAAAATAATCTGGTACCCATAACAAGTTTGATAAAATAAGGGTGGAATGTAGGGGGAAGGAGGGTTCGAGGGATCAACTCCCCCAAAAGATGAGCAAGGGTTTTAAGAAGGTTCACCCGGGGCGGGCTTGGAAAGGGGGTTTGGCCTTCGGGGGAAAAGGGAAAGGGGTAAGGGGGGTTTTTAAAAGGATTAAACCCAAACGGGTTTTTTTTCAAAAAAGGGGGGCCCAAAGGAAACCCTTGACTGTTTTTTTTGGGGGGAAAAAACGGGGGGGACAGAGGTGCAAAGGAATGGAAACCCCGGGGGATGAAAAAAATTTTTAGGAAGTTAAAATTTGGGGGTTTTTTGTGCTAAAAAAAACCCCCTAAACCCCTTTACGGTTGTGGGGGGCCCAATTTTAAAAACAGGGGAAAACTGAAAGTTAAAAACTGGAAGGAGGTGACCGTAGGCCTAAGGGGGGGGGCGGGCTAAAAAAATTTATCCCAAAATTTTGTCAAGCCTAAGGCAAAAAAATAGGCAAAAAAAGGGAAAAAGGTTTCTCAAAAACACCCCTTGGGGGCCCCTTTTGGGGCCCTTGGATAAGGTGGGGGAGAGACTTTTTTTAAAACCCCAAAAGGGAAATGGCCTTTTCCATTTTAAAAAGGGTTTTTAAAGGGAAGAAGGGGAGATGGGGGGAAGGAAAGGAGGGGTTTGGGTTAAAAAAAAAATTGGCATTTCCAAGGTAAAAAATTTTGGCCAAAAAGATTGGGTTAAAAGGCAAAGGATTCAACATACGTTTAAATTTTTGTGGGGCTAGGTAGAACGTCCCCAGGCCATTTTTGACAAGGGGAAAGGTGTTGTTGTTCTAAATTAAAAAAGGCAATTAAAAAAAAAAAAAAAAAAAAAAAAAAAAAAAAAAAACAAAAAAAAAAAAAAAAAAAAAACCCAAAAAAAAAAAAAAAACAAAAAAAAAAAAAAAAAAAAAAAAAAAAAAAAAAATAAAAAAAAAGGCACATTATACTGTTCTTCTCTGAGAGAAGAAAAAGCCCAAAGGGGTGAAAACTCTCGGGCAGATTTTTGGGGAAAAGGGAAATGAGGGGCATAGATGGGGGGTTCCCTTTGGGGAAATACGGACCAGATGTTTTGCCAATTTTTTTGGGGCAACATCTAGGGGGGTTTGCTTTTAATAAAACCCCGGCAAAACCCCACAGAACAGGGCCCGGGTCAGGAGAATTTTTTTAACCACTCATTTTTCTTTACTTTTTTCCAGACGGGCCACTCATAGAGGAAGCAGGGTGTGGTGGAGCCCAAAATCTGCCGGGCAAGTGCTTTTAGCGTACGGTTTGACACGGCGAGCGATCGAAACCGCTTCTTTTTAAAAATAAAGGAGTCGCTCTGTGGTTTATTGTACCGGTCCCTCCCCCATGCAGCCCCTTTTAAAACGTATTTGCACGAGCAAAAAGGCAGGAGACCACCAAAGGCAGCTTTTCTGAGAAGGGCCTTTTGCCCGAAGTTTGGGGTTTTTTGAATGAGAAGCTGGGGTTTGAAAACCCGGAGGACGAGAAGAGGTGAAAAAGCTCTTCGATGGAGGACGAAAAAAAGGAAAAACCTTTTTAAAAAGTTAGGTGTGGGAAAAGGGTTCCAATTTGCCCGATTAAATTGCCAGCGGGGGGTTTGCAAAAGAGGTGGCAAATTATAAAGGGGAAAAGAAAGGGTTTTGATTGGGAAATGATCATGTCATGTAAGCCCGGGGAGCCCAGACCAAGTAAAAGTCTAATGCGGCGGAGGAAGAGCAGACCGAGGGATCGATGCGGGAGAGATTTATGAGCCCGGGGATCAAAATGAGTTTGATTCCCTGAAATTTTAAAACATGGAGGGGGTGGGTGGCAAGAAAAGCCTCAAAATGAATTCCACGGGAATCACAGTGGGGACCCCCCCCAGAGGAAAGGGGTGGGCTTTTAAAATCACCAAGAAACAAAAATCGGTGGGGGGTAATGACGAAAAAAGGAAGGCAAAACCGGAAAAAGAAAATTCCCCGAGAAGGAAAAGGGGAGAAAATAAAAACCCGAGCGTTTTACCACCAAATTTTAAGTGGATAGGGGCCCTGCTGTGTAATGCAGGAAGTATAAACCCAAATAGCTGATGGTAGGGAAAATATCAGTGGGGAAAAGGGGCCACTTTCTTTAAAAGGTCCCTTTAAAAAGGAAAAAAAAAAGGAAATTAAAAAAAGAATTTAAAAAAAAAAAAAAAATTAAAACCGGGGCCCCGATTTAAAGGGGAAAAGAAAAAAGGGCCAATTTTTTGGAATTTTGGAAAAAGGTTCTTGAAACCCAAAGGGGGCAACGGGAAGGGGGTTAAAAAAACCCCATACCCGGGGGCCCCGGGAAAATTTTTCCATGAAATAAGGGCCTGTTGGGAAGAAAAGGGTTGTCCGAGGGTAAGGAAGGGGAAAAAGGGGTTTGGAAATAATTTCCCCTTTGGGGGGCCGGGGAAAAATTCAAGCCAAGGGGTTTGGAAAAAGGTTGTCGATGGGAGGGGAAAAAAGGGGAAAGGGGGGGGAAAGGTTTTTGAGGTTTGGCCTGTTAATTGGGATTTTTTAAAAAAAAATAAAGGGGGGAAAGGGGTTTTGGGAGAAAACTGGGGAAGGTAGGGGGAAAGGAGGAGAAAAGGGGAATGGTTTGGGGGTGTGGGGGGGGGGGAAAGGGGGAAAAGGGGGGGGTGGGGGGTTGGGGGGGGGGGGGGTGGGGGGGGGGCAAAAGGGAGGAAGAAACTTGGGGGGGGAACAGGGGAGGAAGGGTACATTACGAGGAGGAGGGTAAAACCTCTGACTTGAACTGAGCCAGTGAGGGGGGGAAAAAACTAGGGACAGACCAGGGGGGGTTTAAAATTGAGGGGTGGGAAGATGGTAGGAGGTGTTCCCGGACCTTTTTTTGACTTTTGGAAGTAAAGGGGGCGATTGGGGGGAGGGGGTCGTTTTCGGGGGTCTCGTTGTACTGAGGCTTGTGAGAGAGAACTCGAAGAAGCGAAAATTTGACTGGGGGCGTTGAAGTAGGGAGTCTGAGGGCCCGGGGCAGCAAAAAGGGTTTTGTTTAAAAAAGTGATTTTGGGAGAGGTAACCCCAAAAGGGGGGGTTTTTAGAAAAAATGGGGGTACCCGAAGTGGGGGGGGCGTTTTGAAACACGGGAAAAAGGGAAAAAATTGGGAGGGTCCTTGGGGGGCGGAAAATGAGAAACTGCCATGGATAAGGGAAGGGACCTTCTGTCTCTTTGAGGTAAAGATTTTCCCCCTCGTTTTAAAAAACCCGGGCAACGGGCCGGGGGTTTGAAGGGTGGCCTCATGGGCAGTTAAGGCCCAAAAGGGGGATCGATTGGGAAGACGTTTTAGAATGGTCATCGGCCTCCCCGATGGGCATTCGGCGGGAAAAAAAAAAAACCCCCCCCCCCCCCCCCCCCCCCCCTAAAAAAAAAAAAAAAATTTTAAACCCCCCCCCCCCCCCCCCCCCCCCCCCCCCCCCACCCCCCCCCAAAAAGAAACCCAAAAAGGGGTCTTTTCAATTTTCGTGGATGGGCCCCAAAAGAGGAAAATTTTTTAAAATTTGGGTTTTGGGGTGAGGGTTACCTTTCGAATTGAAAGATGTTTTAAAAAAAACTGAGGAAAGGGGGAAAAAAAGGGTTTTACCCGGGGTTTTAAAACCCCTTTGTAGGGGAAAGTCCTCCGCCCCCGGGCAGGGGAAAAAAAAATTCTTTTCCAATTTGGGAGAAAACCTTTAATCATGGTTTAAAAAAGTAGGGCCCCAAAAGGGGGAAATTTTTTTTTAAATGGAAGGGGGGAAAAAAGGGCCACTTCAAGGAAAATTTAGGGGAAGGAAAAATTTTTTTTAAGAGTGCGGGCTTTCTTGGAAAAAAAAGACCGAGGGGGGTGGAGGGTGGGGTTCCCTCAAAACAGGTTTTAAAAATTGGGTCCGTTTGGCGGTTTTGGCGTGGGAACCAAAAAAGGAAAAAATTTTGGTTCCGGGAAGGGGGGGTGGACAAAAAAAAGGGGGGGAGTTTTTTCCCGGGGCGATTTTTTTTTTTGGGGGAAAATTTTTTTGCCCAAATAGAGGGAGAGTCCGGGAAACAAAGTCAGAGGAGAGCGAAGGTTTTTTTTCCGATAAACCCCAAGGAGGGCAGTTTAGGCCTCAAATACCTGAAGCAGGGGAAAGGAAAAAAGCACGGCAATAAAGGGACAAAAGGGGATGGGAATGTCTGAAGAGGGGGTCCCAAAAAACGAGGGGGGGGGTCAGAATGGGGTGCGTTTTCCCAAAAAGGGGCGCCCCGGGGGGTTTCCGGTTCATGGACTAGGGTGCCATGGTTAGGTTATTCTTTTTTTTGTTTTTAAGGGAAAAAAAAAAAAAAGAAGGGAAAAGGGAAAAAAAAAATAAAAAAAAAAAAAAAAACAAAGGGGGGACCGGGGGGGATAGGTCCTAGGAGGAAAAGAAAGGGCCAGAAATCTCCCTCCGCACCCAAGGGACCTCAGCACCGCAAGTAGCGCCCGATGCAGCCATGGAACCCGTGCCATACCCCCACCCATCATGCTAGTAAACTAACAATCCGGGGTAGGGAACCCCACATCTGCCCAGCTTTCCTCAGTGGAAAAAGAGAGGGCGGCCCGGGAAACCAACCCCAAAAACTTACCTCCTTCGGCCACCACCCCCGGAATCTGAAAAGTGGTTCCAGGGGATACACCGTCGCCCGAAAAAACACCCAAAGCTACTCCGGGATTTCCGGGGGGAGGGTGGGGGCATCCCCCGGCAATCCCCGATTTTCCCCGGCAAAATACGCCCCGCTAAGAACCTCAACGGAAAAAGGGATGAACCCCGGTATCCCTTTTCCCCAAACCCAGGGAAAATAGCGCGCCTGTGGGAGAAATCCCAAAAAGGGCAAAAGAGGAAGGGCCCAAAAAGGGGGGGTGGGGGGAAGGGGGGGGGGAAAGGGAAAAAAAGGGGGGGATGGGGAGGAGGGGGTAGGGGAAGGGGGGATTGGGGGGGGAAAATTTGGTTCGGTCTGAGGAAGAAGACCGATAGGTTTTAAACCTCCCGACCAAAAGCCTCTTCACCCCGCCAAAGGAAACCCCCCCTTTAAGGGTGGAGTGTCCAAAGAGTGGTCAAAAAAAGATGTAGGGGGCAGAACAGGGTGTGGGGACCAGTAAGGGGCCCCGGGTTTTTTTAGCAGGTTTTATGGACTTGGGCTTCCCCTGGTTGGTTTTTCTTTCTTTTTTGGTTTTTTAAAAAAAAAAAAGGGAAAAAAAAAATAAAAAGAAAAAAAGAAAAAGGGGGAATGGGGGGAAAAATAGTTCCTAGGGAAAAATGACAGGATGGTAAAAAAGAACCTTTAAAAAAATAGAGATTTCCAAGCCCTTTATGACACTTTCAGGTCGTTGTTCTAAACTGGCGGGAAAATTGCTGACACTAACAGCCCCTTTTAAGGCGGTGAAAAAAGCTGACCCAGGGAAAAAGAAATAGAACCTTTACGGGACACATAACGGGGATAAAAAAACCCCAATTTTCTGGGGGTGCTTAAAGTTTCCCGAAAAGGGACTCCCTGGAAAGGGTGGGGAAAATACATGAAATTTCAAATTTTTTTTTTTTTTATTTACCCCTGGCCGATTTCCCCCCAAAAGGGAGGGTGCCCCAAAAAAAAAAATTTTTACCATCATTCAAATCCACACTGTTTTTGCCAGGGGGGTGCTTTACCCCTTTCAGTTTTTAAAATGCAAATTAAAAACCCCCCCTTTTTGGTGCAGGCACTGTACTTCCCATTTTCCAGGGGCTCAAGTCCGGCCTGGGCCCGGTTTTTCCCCGAATCCCCCCTTTATAAAAGTTACTTTGCTCACCCCCTCCAACCCGCACGTCAAGTATTAAAAACCCCTTTGTTTTTCCCTTCATCCCCATCAAACCCCCGCTCGCGCATGCCCGCTTTTTTTAAGTCCGGGGCCCCCGCACACAAAAACCCCCTTTACCCCTCCCCCCAACCCTTCCCAGGGCCCCCCCCTACCCCGCCTTCCTTCCACTACAGACTGATACACTCCCTTTAAAATCATTCTGTTTCGCTCCCTTCTCTCTACATGGAGCGAAACAGAATGACTTCAAGAGTGTATCAGTCTGTAGTGGAAGGAAGGCGGGGTAGGGGTCGGCCTAGGAAGGGTTGGAGGGAGGGGGTAAAGGAGGTTTTGTGTGCGAGGGGCTTGGACTTCCAGCAGGCATGCGTGAGCGTGTTTGATAGGAGTGAATGGAGACAAATGATTACATACACCTGGAAAATCCTAGAGGGACTAGTACCGAACTTGCACACAAAAATCACTCACAATGAAAGCAAAAGACTTGGCAGACGATGCAACATCCCCCAATGAAAAGCAGGGGTGTCACTAGCACATTAAGAGACAATACAATAGGTGTCAGGGGCCTGAGACTGTTCAACTGCCTCCCAGCATACATAAGGGGGATTACAAATAGAACCCTGGCAGTCTTCAAGCTGGCACTGGACAAGCACCTAAAATCAGTACCTGACCAGCCGGGCTGTGGCTCGTACATTGGATTGTGTGCAGCCAGCAGTAACAGCCTGGTTGATCAGGCTCTGATCCACCAGGAGGCTCGGTCACAGACCGGGCTGTTTGGGCATTGACCCCCAGAACTCTCTCCAGGCAAACTCCAGGTAGGAGGAATGAAAGGGCAAGAAATCACCCTCCATGCCCAAAAGGACCTCAACACCACAAGTAGTGCAGATGCGGCATGGAACCCGTGCCATACCCTACCCTTCATGCCGGTAAACCAGCAATCCAGGAGAGCAACCTCACATCTGCAGAGTTACCTCGGTGGACAAAAGAGAGGGTGGCCGGATATCTGCCACAAAAGCATACCTCTTTTGGTCAGCACTCCTGGAATCCGAAAGGCAGCCTCCAGAGATACACTCATCATCTGAAAGACACCTAAAGCCAAACCCCGGAAGACCGGAGAGAGAACGAGATATCCCCAGGCAATCCAGATTCCACGGCAAACTACACCACCGCCAAGAACCTAAACAGAATAGGATTGACCCTGGTACCCTTCCCCCTTCCTAGGAACCAGTAGACCTGTGGGAAGAATCTCAAAGGCCAAAAAGAGGAAGGGAATATGGGAGGGATGGATGGGAGGAGGAGGAAAGGAAAAGGGGAGGATGGGGAGGATGGGATAGGGAAGGGGGGAATGCAAGGAAATTAGGTTTTGGCTTGAGGAAGGAGACCAACAGGTCTAATTCCTCAAGCCAAGAGCCTCTTCACCATGCCAAGGAGCCCCACTTGAAGAGGTATTGGTAATGTTAAATATTGAGTATTGATTATTTAGTCCTGGGTGAGTAAGTGGTTTTTCAGAAGTCTTAAATTGATTTTCAGGCCGGGTTACTTTAGTATGTTCTGGTAATGAATTCCAGATTTTGGGGCCCTTTATGTGCATAGAGTTTTTACACAGTGAGTTATGGACACAGTGTATATCAAAAAGAGATCTGTGTCTTGTGTTATGGTCGTGTGTCCTGTTAAGGTTGGTGAGGAGAAGTTTGAGTGGAGGGTTTATGTTTGCATGCATTGTTCTATGTATGTAGTAGTCACATGAATAAGTGTGGATGTTCTTTATGGTGAGCACATTTAGACTTCTGAAAAGAGGTGAAGTATGCTGTCGTGAGTGGAAATTTGTTATCATTCTGATTGCAGCCTTTTGCTGGGTTATTAGAGGCCTTAGGTGATTTGATGTTGACCCCCATGCACATTATTATTATAATAAAAAAGAAGCGCTAAACCACAAGGGCAATACAGCACTGCAGGGCAGGAAGGAAGCAAGGGTATCAGGTGGCAGAAGTGATAGGGATGAATAGTAGGTTATGGAGAACAGTGGGGCAGTGGATAGTGAAAGGGTAAAGGGCAGCAAGAGATTGAGGTAGAAAGGGCTGAGGGGAGTATGAAAGGTATCATAATCAGAGTTTGTGAAGTAAATCAGTCATTGTCAAGAAGTCAATGAGAGAGTCAGGATAAAAGGAGGGCCCATAAGCAAGAAGGGAAGGTAAGAAGAGAGTAGTAGAGTGGAGACAACATCAGTCTAACAGAATGTGGCTAATCGATACTGGAACTTGACACTTCTCACAGAGAGGAACAGGGTGCCTCACCATGAGATACCCATGAGTAAGATAAGTGTGGCCAATGCAAAGGCACTGATTACCTGGAGTTTACCTGGAGAGAGTTTCGGGGTAAGCCCCGCAGCCCGGTCTGTGGGCCAGGCCTCCTGGTGGATCAGCGTGATACAGGCTGTTGCTGCTGGCTAGCAAAAACG